>CAUYRH010121425.1:0-14371 GCA_963574655.1 Perodicticus potto | reverse complement strand
AGCTGTAACCCCAACAGGCTAGAATTTCAGAAAAGGCAGGATGCTTGCTAGCAATGGCTAGCTTCAATGTAAACTAGCTGACTTTTCTTTGTTCCGACTCACTCAGCCTACTTTTTAGTTTTCCTCTCTTTCTGGGGGTGCTTTCCCTTGCCAAGAATGGGGCATTCGGTCGCCATCTCCCAGCACACAATATCTTCCTATCTTAAAGTGGTTCTGTTGTCAAAGCATTTTTACTCTGGATTAAATTTATACTTAGTCAACACAGAGTGCCCTGGGTCCTTGACCGGTAGGTACAGTGGAGTCCAGTCTCCCACCTTCTTAATGACAACAGCCTTAGAAGGGAATAAACAATCAGCTCACAGCAATGTGGGCTCATCCAACCCTGTTAGGGCCTGACCAGCAGTGTCCTGCAGGAGACAGACAGGATGTTAAGCTAAACAGTAGCTGGTAACACTTGGTCCAGCCTAACCTGCATACCAAAACCAGAACTAGAACCCAAACAGAACCAATTTGGGTGCTATGCTGTTCAGCTCAAGCAGGAAGGCTTAGAAAAAACAGGGCAGAAAAAATAAGGGTTTGGGTGGTGCCTGTGGCTCAGTGAGTAGGGCGCTGGCCCCATATACCCACGGTGGCAGGTTCAAACCCGGCCCTGGCAAAACTGCAACAAAAAAAAATAGCCGGGCATTGTGGTGGGCACCTGTAGTCTCAGCTACTCTGGAGGCTGAGACAAGAGAATCGCCTAAGCCCAAAAGCTGGAGGTTGCTGTGAGCTGTGATGCCATGGCACTCTGCTGAGGGTGACAAAGTGAGACTCTGTCTCTAAAAAACAAGAAAGAAAAGAAAAAACAAGGGTTTGAGCAGATGTTCCTTAGCAGCTATAGACATGTGGACGTCATCTATGCAAGCTTCCATTTTTGTGTCTGTCCAACAAGGATGACACCACTCATTTTAGGGGATTTTTGGAAAACCACTGAGATCACATACAGAGAGTGGGACAAAAGTCCAAAGTCCCAACAGAAAAAGAAAAAGAGAAAACTCGTGACGGACAGCCCACCATCAGGCAGGGCAGCATAAATCATCTGATGTAAAGATTATCTTTTCACCTAAGAAAACAATCTATGATACAGGCTACTTTTTCATTGTGAAAAAGAAAGATGTATGAAGCTTAAAAACTCAGAGTGCTTCCTGCCACACAGAAAGAGGCGAGGAGAGTTGTTAACTGTCATGCCCAGGAGTTCCACAAAGTCTGCACTGCCAAAGTCTTCTTAAGTTTAAAGAAGAGTCTCTGTATTGAAGAGCCGCCTGGCAATTGCCTCAGTGTCCCAACATGGGGTTTCTGAGAGCAGCCCCAAGTGCTTAAGGGGTTGTGTTTTTAAGGCTTGGTCTGTATCCTGGTTGGCACACAGGCTGCCCAGGTGTATCCTAGTAGGGTAGCAAGCAAGCATTGTACAGAAGGAGAATTTGGCTAGGCACTCATAGCACAGTGGTTAAGGCATCTGCTACCTACACCAAAGTTGGTGGCTTTGAACCCGGCCCAGGCCTGCTAAACAACAATGACAACTGCAACAAGAAAATAGCCGGGCGTTGTGGCGGGCACCTGTAGCCTCAGGTGAGGCTGAGGGTGAGGCAGGAGAATCGCTTCAACCCAAGAGTTTGAGGTTGCTGTGAGCTGTAACACCACAGCACTCTACCCTGGGTGACATAGTGATATTCTGCCTTGAAAAAATAAATAAAGAACAAAAAACTTGACCATAAATGGGAATCAAAGGGGCCTCGCACATGTAGACAGGGGGGAAAGTCCAAAAAGAGAAGGGAAAACAATCCGTGTGGATACTTTGGAGTGAAGTATCAAATCTGTTTTGATCAGTATCGGGAGAAGCTTCAAATCTGTTTTACAGTCGACTCCTTCAATGCACCCATTCAGTTAAGTGTGGTCACCTCTACAAGGCCAGAGAAACTGGGGACCCTTATATTAAGATATAAAACCCTTAGTTCATTCAGTATCTGCCACATTATACTTTCTCATAAACAAAGATTCCCTTTTCCATCGTCATTACAGTGGCTGTCTCGTGTGTTACCATGGGGTTCTTACAGCCACACTGGCAGGTGCGTGCCCAAAACCAGCGCCCATTTTACAGATTAGGAAACTGAGGCACAGTGAAGGCAAGGAGCCTGTCTTGCACCACCCAGTCCTGAGTTGGTAGTGATACTAGGATGTAGGATGCCTGTTCTCTATATCCCATTCTCTTAATCTCTGCACAGCCTTGCCCCAGGAATGCTGAAGGAGACACAGTGAAAGACAGGTGCATAGGACGGGGAGGGGGCACCTCACCTGATGTGCATGATGCAATGGTACGTTTCAAAACTATTAGGAAATGAGTACAGTTGTGATGAATGTGTTATTGTCTATCAAAGCAATACCCTGAACCCCATAAATGCACCAATGTATAAAGTTGTGATTTAATAAAAAACAATTTTAAAAAAACACATCAATGATCAATCACCGTTCCTGCAGGCACGAGAAATTCCAAGTCAGTCCCTGTAAATCTCCGTATCACTGCCTGTTAATCTTGGGTGCTGGCTGGAGTCTGAAGGATGTAATAAATCTGATACATGATGCCTTCTCTTCTCCTTAGCTCACTGCCAGTAATTCTTGAGTGGCCAGAGCAAAGGTGTTTGGAATTAGTAATAATTATTAATAATTATTCTGGGGAATGACTTTGGGGGTTGGCATATCTGCAAGCTCCCTGGTGATTATAGCATCAGCAGATTGGAAACTGCTGTCCTGGGCTATTCCCTCCCTACCTTCTTTATGAGAACATTGCCCAAAGATTGCTCTGATCTGGCCCACAGATCCAACCTCTAGTTCCTCCAACTGATAGCGGTAAAGCGCCAACTTAAAACCACTTTGCAGAGTTGAGGCATCAACATCTCCACATTTCAGCCCTGGGACACTTCACACCCTTTGCAAAGTCAAGAAGACTCACGATATTTTAGACAGTCTCTTCCTAAGTGGAATGACTTGGCACTGTAGCATTGTTTTAAATACCTATTTTTCTCTTCTAAAGAAAAAACTAGTCTCAGAATATATATTTTATTTGAGCCTCTTTTAAAATAATTATTTCTGGGAGGATGGGTGCAGGGAGGGTAAATGGTAGGGCCACACCTACGGTGCATCTTGGAAGGGTACAGGTGAAACTTACTAAATGCAGAATATAAATGTCTTCATACAATAACTAAGAAAATGCCATGAAGGCTATGTTAACCAGTTTGATGAAAATATTTCAGATTGTATATGAAGCCAGCACATTGTAACCCATGATTGCACTAACGTACACAGCTATGATTTAATTAAAAAATAATAATAATAAATTAAAAAATAAAATAATTATTTCTTTTGGGCGAATAGATAAATAGGGAGAGAGAGCACATAATACATAAATAAAAAATACTATACGTAAATATTTTATATATACTGAGGATGCCCCCCCAAATGTACACACATTTTAAGAAAGGAAAAACTTGTACTAAAATTGTAATAATACATATAGGATGGCGCCTATGGCTGAAATGAGTAGGGCACTGGCCCCATATGCCAGAGGTGGCGGGTTCAAACCCAGTCCCTGGCCAAAAAGTGCAAATAATAATAATAATAATAATACATACGAATAACAAAAGATGAATGTAAGCCACATTGGGGGCCTCTTGTAATTGCAAAAGTCAAACGTGACTGGAGTGTTATAAATTTAATGCCGTTTTCTTTTCCTTTCTTAATACTGTTATGAAACCAATATATAAAGACAGACTCATACAAACAATAAAACACAAATATAGTCTAGCAAGGGAAAGAGGTGAGGGGGGAAGGGGAAAGGAATTGGAGGGCATTTGATGGGTTCTCACCTAACGTGCACAATGCCAGGGTGTATTTCTAAATAACAAAGAGTAAATTTTAAATGTCTTACATAAAAAAAAAAAAATCAAGTGAGATGATGGCTATGTCAATCAGTTTAAGCATTTCACATCGTATATCAAATCATGACATTGTACCCCATAAATGTATGCAGTTGTTATTTTAATTAAAAATTAATAGAAAATATTTTTAAAAGATATATGCACTTTTTGGTCACCCTCTGTAGAACTCTTTATATAAAATAATATATATGTGGAATCAAGGTTCAGGGAGTCATTTTTGAGCTTACTATTAAGTAAAGTCCATTTTAAAATAACATGCTGAATCTTTTATTGTACAAAGTATTTATATAATGCTCACACTGTGTATACGGCTTCCAGGCTAGACTTGGTTCTTAAGTATCACATCTTTCACCTTTCAGTATCTATTTGACACAGTGAAAACATCTGGAGCATACCTCTCACCTGTTTATAAAAAACCCACCATTCATAAAAGAGACCACCCCAGTCCTGAATATTATCCAACCCCTTTCACACAACTTAATGCAGACTGAAGAATTCTTTCTTACTTTAAAACACCCTGTCTTTGGAGGTTATCAAATAAGAGATTGAGGCAGGAGCAGATGGGGTTCCAAGTGTAGAATTAGATAACTCGAAAAGTCACATTTTGGAGGAATAACCATACCTCGGGTGAAATTTCCAATCCCCAACAAATAAATTAAAAAGAAATCTTGGGACTGCATGTGAGTACAGCTTTTTTTTTTTAATTTTATTTATTTATTTATTTTTATTAAATAATGGCTGTGTACATTAATGCAATCATGGGATACAATGTGCTGGTTTTATATGCAATTTGAAAAATTTTCATTGAACTGGTTAACAAAGCTTTCATGGCATTTTCTTTTTTCCTTCTTTTTTTGTCAAATTTTTTTTTATTATCTTTATCATTAAATCATAGCTGTGTACAGTAGTGCAATCAAGGAGTACAATGTGCTGGTTTCATATACAATCTTAACTATAATTCTTTTACTAGGTATATACCCAGAAGACCAAAAATCACATTATAACAAAGACATCTGTACCAGAATGTTCATTGCAGCCCAATTCATAATTGCTAAGTCATGGAAGAAACCTAAGTGCCCATTGATCCATGAATAGATTAATAAATTGTGGTACATGTATACCATGGAATATTATGCAGCCTTAAAGAAAGATGGAGACTTTACGTCTTTGGTGTTTACATGGATGGAGCTGGAACATATTCTTCTTAGCAAAGTATCTCAAGAATGGAAGAAAAAGTATCCAATGTACTCAGCCCTATTATGAAGCTAATTTATAGCTGTCGTATGAATGGTAAAACCCAACTATAACACAAGAATATAGGGAAAGGGGCAAGGGAAGGGAGGGGATAGGGGAGGTTGGGGCGGAGGGAGGGTAATTGATGGGGCCACACCTACGGGGCATCTTAGAAGGGTACAGGCGAACCTTGCTAAATGCAGTGAGCACAGCTTTTAAGGAAAGAAGTAAGGAGAATCCTTGAAGAACTAAAACTTGACCTTCCATTTGATCCTACAATCCCATTACTTGGTATTCACCTGAAAATTAAAAAAAAAAGTCACTTTATGATAAGGACGTTTGCACTAGAATGTTGATGACAGCCGAATGTAGAATCACAAAGATGTGGAAACAGCCCAAGTGCCCTTCAACACATGAACGCATTAATAAACCACCTGCACAGTCATACGAATGGCAAAACATAACTATAGTCCAGAAAGTAGAAGGGAAGAGGAGAGAGTGGGAAGGGGAGGGGGGGCATGGAAGGAGGGAGGATATTTGGGGGGACCTAACCTAATGTGCATGATGCAATTCAAAACTATTAAGAAATGAGTATAATTGTGATGGATTTGTTACTTAGTTCAATGTAAGAATTTCGCATTGTATATTGAGGCAGTACCCTGATCCTCATAAATGCATCAATGTACCAAGTTATGATTTAATAAAAAATAATTTAAAAAAAATAAACTGCGGTATGGGTATATCATGAAGTACTATTAAGCCATAAAAATATGGAGACTTTGCATCCTTTGTTGAAATTTAGATGGATATAGAGAACCCCCTCCTAAGTGAAATATCACAAGAAAAAACAAGCTTCCTATGTACTCAGTACTAATTTGAAACTTGTTGATTAAAAACACCTGCTCATGGGGTGGCGCCTGTGGCTCAAGCAGTAGGGTGCCGGCCTCATATGCGGGAGGTGCTGTGTTCAAAACCAGCCCCAGCCAAAAACTGCAAGGAAAAAAAAAACAAAAAAATACCTCACTTGAGCAGAAAACTTCAATTACTTTCAAGAAGGGGAGGAAGGGGGGTTGGTAAGCTCCCACCTACTGGCTAAAATATATGGTGTATGGGGGTAAAAGACTCATGTATATCTCTGACTTTACCTTACAAACACAAACCAGGTGACCTAACTGCATGTACCCTCATATTAATCAGAAAAGTTTTTTTAAAGTCTGGGTTATTTTTTTGCTTGGTATATCCTTCCCACTCACACAGACCATACATTAAGAGAAATTCCACTGCAATACAGCGTGAGTGTAAATCTAGCTCCTAGTTACTGAATCACTCAGTTCTTGCATATTTTTTTGTTGTTGCATTTTGTCATGAGGTGTTTAGTGGTAACAGTTTTTTTTTTTTTTATTTTGAATCATAGCTGAGTACATTAGTGCAATCAAGGGGTACAATGTGCTGGTTTCATATACAATCTGAAACATTTTCATCAAACTGTTTGACACAGCCATCATGTCATTTTCTTACTTATTGTATGTAGACATTTGTACTCTGCATTTAGTAAGTTTTGTCTGAACCCGTCTGTGATGCACCATAGGTGTGGCCCCACCATTTACCCTCCCTCCACCCATGCTCCCCCCTCCCCCCTCCCTCGCCACATCCTCTCCTCCCTCGCCACAAGAGACATTCTACTGCAATACAGTGTGAGTGTAAATCTAGCTCCTAGTTACTGAATCACCCAGTTCTCGCACCTGCTAACATGTCAATCATGATGTAGTTGCCCTGAGGAGAAGGAAGCTAGCTCCATGCACCATACCACCGCCATGTTGCAGAATATCCTGGCTAAAGACTACATTTCCCAGTGTCCCTTGCAGTGAGGTGGTGTCACATGACGGATTCCCACCAATAGTGTGTGTTCCTTGCAGAGTCAGAAAGCAAGGAAGAATGGATGCCTTCCCTTGCTCCACTAAATAAAGAAATTACCACCCAGTTAGGAGAAAGGGCGAGTCAGGAAGAACTTGAGTTTGTGAATCCCTCTGAATCTAAAAAAATGCAGACATTTGATTTTTTCTGCACACTTGATTTTCACTGCCTTTATAGCTGCTGAGAACCACCCTTGCTCTCTTGCAAGCGGAAAGCATTGCTTGTCCAAGTCATACTGAGGTTCATTCCATCCTTAGCATATTCCCATACAAGACTCTACACCTGGGATTGCCACATTTAAATGCAATAACACTTGAGAAAGGCTTTCTAGGGAAGTGATAAACACCACCTCTTAATGTTACCATTATTGTGAGTGTGATGACTTTCTTGCTGGAATGACAGACAGATGGTGTATTTTAAATTTACATAATGGATTCTAATCTTTTAAAAGAGTTCAACTACAAACTAATGCTTTTTGCAATAGCCTGGATGCACCCACACCTGCTCCCGGTTAAACTAGAACTAATCAATCAACATCTATATGCCTATTTGGTGACAAAACTCAATAGAAAGCAAGCAGCTGAGAGGAGGCAGATGGGGAGGAATAAATTCACACATAACAGGTGCAATGCACACTATTCGGCTGCGGGACACACTTATAACTTTGACTCAAACTATGAAAGCAATTCATACAACCAAAACATTTGGATCCCGTCATAGTCTGAAATTTTTTAAAAATAGGTTCACTGGCTAGGTGCCCATAGCACAGTGTTTATGTAGCCGGTCACATGCACAAATGGTGGTGGGTTCAAATCCAGCCTGGGCCTGCTAAACACCAATGACAACGGCAATAAAAAAAAATAGCCAGGTGTTGTGGCAGGCACCTGTAGTCCCAGCTACTTGGGAGACTGAGATAAGAGAATGGCTTAAGCCCAAGAGTTTGAGGCTGCTGTGAGTTGTGATGCTACACAGGGTGACAACTTGAGACTCTCTCTCAAAAAAAAATATGGTTTCACTTATGTGGCTGCTTAAACTATGTGACAGGGCTTTGGACTAAGTATTATTTCTTTACTACTGATCAGATGATGAGAGCTTATGAGATTACGTGGCTACACAAGGGCTCCCCACTGCTGGGTGACAGAGAAACGTCCTCAAAAACGTCACTAACTTAACTCATTTCAATTATTAATCGGGACGTATATTAAAATTTTCTACAAGACGCTATCATTAAAGGATATTTTAAAAGTATACTTCAATTTAAAAAAGACATAAAGAGGTTTGGGAGTAGTGATGCCTTGTTGGTGGAGATGTAATTCAACTTTCTGTTAGGACAAAAAAAAAATGTAGACATTTGACTTTCAGGAGCAAAAGGCAAGGCTTCTTTGTCAAAAAAATTCCAGCAATGTGAATTTTAAGAGAATAATAAAAAGAAATAAAGCAAGCAGAAAAACCTAAGAGTTTCCCTATACAACAAAAGGTTCACACAGTCTATTTTCATTATTTTACATTGTATAAGGTGTTCTGAAATACATCAGTATAATGCAATAATGTATCTTCTCTGCCTGGATGAAAGTTTGGAATTTATATTTTATTTTGTTTTCTCAAGGCTGGGCTCTAAAGGATTGTAAAAATAGCTTATGCATATAAACTTTTTCTATTTTTCTTTCTGGACGATGGTAGGAGGTTGAGGCCTATTTTAAATAAACAGTTAAAGGATGAAATTACCAAAAAAAAAAAAAAAGACTTTCAGGGGACTGGATTTAAATCTGTTGCTGTTTTAATGTGCTGTGTGGATTCTGGAAAGTGAAACTTTTGTTAAGCCAGGATTTAAACTAATAGAAAAAAAAAAACCACTGATATTTTTCCTACAGAAAATACTGCATTGAGTACATTCCAAAATGGAGAAAAATAATCTTTCTTGAGGTCCAGTCTGTGGAAAGGAGACAGAGCATAAGCCCACCCAGCATGTGGCCAGGATGGGGTAAAGTATTCTGGCCATGGTTCGTTCGTGGAGGAAAACCAAGATTCTGACGTTTTCATGCACATAACTAGAAGGATAATGAGTCTTCATAAAAGTTTTATTTCATGTTATAACTGTTATGAATACTAAGATATAAAAATATACAAAAAACATAGGACTCAGTGGCACTCACCTGGAGTCCCAAGACCTCAGGAGGCTGAGGCAGGAGAATCACTTGCACCCATGGGTTTGAGTCCAGGCGGGACAACATAGTGAGACCCACTCTCTAAGAAAAAAAAATTTAAAAAAAAATTTTTTTTTAAACAGAGTTTCTACTGAGTACTCACCCTCAGTAGAGTACTGTGGCATCACAGCTCACAGCAACCTCCAGTTCTTGGGCTTAGGCGATTCTCTTCCCTCAGCCTCCCAAGTAGCTGGGACTACAGGTGCCCACCACAACGCTCGGCTGTTTTTTGTTTTAGTTGTCACTGTTGTTTAGCTGGCCCCGGCCCAGTTCGAACCCGCCAACTTCAGTGTATGTGGCTGGCACCATAACCACCGTGCTAGGGGTACCGAGCCTAAACTTTAATTTTTATTAATTGACACATAATAACCACACATATTTATGGGGAACATAGTAATGTTTCAATACACATGTCTAGCAACCAGTTCGTAGTAATTAGTGTATCTGTCATATCAAATGGGTGTCATTTCTTTGTGTCCAGAGGGTTCAAAAGTCCCCTTCTGGCCATTTGAAATTATTGTTAGCGACAATCCTCTTACAGTGGTTTAGAACACTAGAACTTTCTCCTCCTGAGTATTCTTAAGCAATTGAGCTGTTCAGCCTTTGTTTTCTGAGCAGTAAGAATAATTTACTGGGCAATGTATAAATACAGGAAATACACATTCATTAATCGATATACCAAATACATCTTTTACTATTATCCTTTACTAGCAATTTTGTTCTCTAGAGCTGCCTCTATTTTTGAAGTACAATAGTGGTAAAAGTGTTTGCAGTGGCATCTCTCATTTCTTTTCATTTTTTAACCCTCTTTTCTATTTAGAAAATCCCTGTTCATTCTGAAATGAGATATTGTCCATATTCTTTCTTTCTTTTTTTTTTTTGCAGTTTTTGGCCAGGGCTGGGTTTGAACCCACCACCTCCGGCATATGGGGCCGGTGCCCTACTCTTTTGAGCCACAGGTGAGACCCTGTCCACATGTTTTTATTGTGTTTTTCCAAGGCTGGGTGTAGTGGCTCCCACCAGCACTCTGGGAGGCCAAGGCAGGTGGATTGCCTGAGCGCAGAATTCAAAACCAGCTTGAGCAAGAGTGAGATTCTGTCTCTACTCACAATAGAAGAAAACTAGCTGGGCATTATGGTGTGCACCTGTAGTCCCAGCTATTTGTGAAGCTGAGGCAAGAAGATAGCTTGAACCCAGGAGTTTGAGGTTGCTGTGCACTATGATATCACAGCACTCTACCCAGGGTGACAGAGTAAGACTCTGTCTCAAAAAATGATAAAATAAAATAAAATAAAATAAAAATATATATTTTTTTCATTCTTTTTATTTATTTATTTTGAGAAATAGCCTCACTTTCTCACCCTGTGTAGAGTGCTATAGCATCACAGCTCACAGCAATCTCAAACTCTTGAGCTTAAGCAATTCTCTTGCTTCAGCCTCCCAAGTAGCTGGGATAACAGGCACCCACCACAATTCCCAGCTGTTTTGTTGTTGTTGTTGTAGTTTTCATTGTTCTTTAGAAGGCCCAGGCTGGGTTCAAACCTGCCAGCCTCTGTGTATGTGGCCAGCACCCTAACCACTGCGCTTCCATCACCGAGCCTATTTTTCCACGTTTAAATATTAAAACTTAAAGCATTTGAAGCTCACTTGGGAGTATGATGTACGGCAAAAGTCTACTTGTGATTTACCTGAACAATAAATGTTAAATTATTCTGATAACGTGTATCAAGTAATTTATCATTTCCTTAGCAATAACAAATTTCAGTCACATTTACTATCTTTGTGAATTTCTGTTCTCTGCTTTTTTTCTTTTTGCAGTTTTTGGCCAGGGCTGGGTTTGAACCCTCCACCTCCAGCATATGGGGCTGGTATCCTACTCCTTTGAGCCACAGGTGCCGCCCTCTGTTCTCTGCTTTAAGAGCATTTTACAACATACTGTAATATCACAATTTCTGTTTCTTGGTATTTTCTGTTTTCATATGTATCTGTACTCACTTTTGTAACAAAAAGTCATTGAGATTTTAATGAGATTTTTTTAAAATAAATATATGAATGTTTCAGTATTTATCTTTTATTTTATTTTACCTATTTTTTTTTTTTTTGTAGAGACAAAGTCTCACTTTATTGCCCTCTGTAGAATGCTGTGGCGTTACAGCTCACAGCAACCTCCAACTCCTGGGCTTCGGTGATTCTCTTGCCTCAGCTTCCTGAGCAGCTGGGACTACAGGTGTCCACCAGAATGCTGGGCTATTTTTTGTTGCCATTTGGCCGAGGCTGGATTCAAACCTGCCACCCTTGGTATATGGGGCTGGCACCCTACCCACTGAGCCACAGGTGCCACCCAGTATTTATCTTTTATAATAGTGCATTTTCTCATGCAAGGATACACATGTTTTCAGATTTTAGTCATCTTTGTAGAAGTCTCGAACATCTCAGGCGGGTCTTGTTTTAGCTGAGCTATTTAATTGGTCATATTATCTGCAAGAAATTACAAATTATAAATTTTCCCTCTTCTCCAGTACAGATATCCCTTTTCTCATTTTCTTGTTTAATTCTACTGACCTCATTCCAAAGTGATGGTTGAGGGACGATGTTTCTTACTCTGAGAGAAGGAAAATGTTCCCAGAACAACATTTCATAGGTGAAGTTCAGAACTCCAGGTTCCAATTCAAAGCCAAGTTTCTAAAAAGAAGCAAAAGCTTCTCTGCTTAAGAAAATGTACACCAAACCTGGTTTCTTGTACCCTAAAAGAATCCCCAACAGCAAATATAGACAGATAGATAGATAGATAGATAGATAGATAGATAGATAGATAGGAAAATGTGCACCCAACAACCTAAAGGAAACATCCATCTCATTTAAGAAGAACCTGTCAAAGGCTGAGTTCCTGCATGCTTTTTAAAATTTTCTTTTGAGGAGGGTGTTAAAATTTATCAGCATCTCTTCCCATACGTTTGTGCACGAGTCGTATCCCGGAAAAGACAACGGGATCATTCTGACCCTTAGGAAACAACAGTCAGCATCCAGGAATTCTGCGAGGCATCTGTGCAACCACTGGTATCTACAATTGTGGGAGTATTTGCACCATGAACATTGGCAAACACTACAAGTCAGAGTGTGCGCATTTTCAGAGCCGGTTTGCTTGGCACAACACCTATTATATAGACTCACTCACTTACGCCATAAATATTTTGGAACAAATTCTACATGGCCAACAATGTGAAAAAGAGTATCATAAAAATTTCAGTAACAGAGACAATGTTTAAGGGAATAATCACGGAAATACTCCCCTGATAAACACAGCTACAATATTTACGATAAAGACGAACAGACGCTATCTGACCATACAGCAGATAAGCAGTGAAATCTGACACCAGACTTCCCCAGAGCAAATGATGTGTCAGCTTTGATCCTGTTACTCTCCAGGGGAATTGAAGGCTCTGGATCTAAAGCATCAACACTTGTCTCCTAACTGGATATGTCTGTATTTGATTTGGAGAAGCCGTGTTTTACTTTAACAGCTCACCACAATAAATAGAACCCACGCCTGCGGGTACCTCCGAGCCCCAGAACTGAGTAATCAAAGATTCATTTCCAAGATGTACATATCAGGTCGCAAGAACTGATGTAGAATTTATAATGGAATCTCTGGAAGGGTCCTGAATCCCAATGGGTCTCCGTTGTGAGATTTTCCATGTTTACTGGTCACAAATTGACCGCCAAGTCTGGTTTTTATGTGCGTGATTTTCAGACAAATCATTCTTTCTGCAAATCAGAGCACTCCCAGGCTAAGAAAGCAATGAGCTCCTCTCATTTCAAAAGAAACAAAATAAAAGCATAACTCGAAATAATCTGTTCTGTCTGACTCACCACCCAAATCCTACACACACTTGCCTTTAGATTCTTGGAAATTTTTATCCCATCTAACTTTTTGTCTCACCAGTCCAACATAGCAAAAGTCTCTACCCAGAGTAAAGTGACCCAAGTGCCATGCTTTTTTATTGTATTCTCTATTAAAATAGCTCATAAGATATCCGGCTTGTGTGTTTATGAATTGAGTTTCCTTTGACTTGAGATCAAGCGTGGCTTCTTAGCTGAAGTTTTGCAAGCTGGATTGACTGTGGGTGCGGCTGACCACAGAATATGGTCATTCAAAGTTGTCATGTTACATAAATCATTAGGAAAGTTTCAACATGCACAAAAATCAAGACACACATAATCCCTGTGGATGGAAACAAATGTAGCCCTCCCACAAATAGCAAGTACCAGATGAAATTTGCTACTTAGACGAAATTTGCACAGGTGACTCAGAAAGGTCTCTGTGGTCTGTGTTTCTTAGAAGCGGAATCATGGACCATAACACAGCCTGTCTCAAAACCTTCCTGCTGACCCCACGTACATCAGTGCTAGTCATTGATACTTTTATTTTATTTTTTTTATTTTTACATATACATGTGTTTATTAGGTTTCCACTTTATGCCTTCACAGAATTAAAAAGGCTTAAAATTTAATAACAATAACAATGTTTAAGATAAGGACTAGAAACAAAAACCTCGTAAAGAATGAATGAAGATAAATACATTCAGAAAAGAAATTAGACGATTAATGCATTGACATATTAAGCAATATTAATAATAATAATGCCAAGAAAGTAACGTTCACATTGTGAAATTAGAGTATGTCTGTGATAGAATGCTTTGACTCTGAGGCTCAGTATAAAGTCATCAGTTAACTTCTTATTGTTTCCAAAGTCTCAAAAAACATGCAACTAATATTATATAAATATAAGTAAGAGATAATTTCAAAATACAGATCATGCCAAATCTTATAGATGATAGAAAAAGAAGAAATATTTCAAAATCATTCTATTTAATCTGGATACATCTGATACTAAAATTGGAAAAAATGTATTGTTATGAAGGGAAATTACAAACATATTTCACTTGTCATTGATACTTTTTGTAGGTAGTGAATCCCTGCTATTGGAAATAATTAACCTTTAGTACAGGAGAGGAGAGAGGTGTCCCCAGGGAGTGATGACAAGCTAGG
>CAUYRH010121423.1:0-17125 GCA_963574655.1 Perodicticus potto | reverse complement strand
CTCAAGCTGTCACCCTGGATAGAGTGCCATGGCATCACAGCTCACAGCAACCTCCAATTCCTGGGCTCAAGCGAGTCTCCTGCCTCCGCCTCCCAAGAAGCTGGGACTACAGGCGCCCGCCACAACGCCCGGCCATTTTTTTTTTGGTTGCAGCCACCATTGTTGTTTGGCGGGCCCGGGCTGGATTCGAACCCGCCACCTCAAGTGTACGTGGCTGGCGCCTTAGCCGGCTGAGCCACAGGCGCCGAGCCTTCCCTACATTTTAAACATGGAAAAATATGTTGCTCAAATCTTTCTGTAAGAGTCGGTGTATAGCAACATTATTATTACTTTGTAGCTATATGTGGATACATTACTATTTATTTAACGATTTTCACTTTGTTGAGTATACAAGATTGTGCATGACAAAGCTGATGGGCAAGCTTGAATGTTCATCAAGCCGGTCCGTTTTCTACAGACAGAGCCTCTCAGCCTCAGCACTGCTGACATTCTGTGTCTGGCAACTTTTTATGGTGGGAGGCTTTGCTGAGTACTGTGGCATGGTTCACGGCCTCCCTGGCTGCTCGTATCTACTAGATGCCCATAGCACTGCCCCCACTCCTTGCCCCCAGTGTGATAAGAAACTATATCCCAAGGCATTGTCATGGGGTGATTCTTCCTTGGGGAAGAAATCACCTCAGTTGAGAAGCACTAACTTAGGGAAATTTTTTTTTTTTTAGACACAGAGTCTCACTTTGTCACCCTGGGTAGAGTGCTGTGGCATCACAGCTCACAGCAACCTCCAGCTCTTGGGCTTAGGTGATTCTCTTGCTTCAGCTTCCTGAGTAGCAGGGACTACAGGTACCCACCACAATGCCTGGCTATTTTTTTGTTGTGGTTTTGCCGTGGCCACCGCCACCCTACGTATATGGGGCCAGTGTCCTATTCATTGACCCACAACTTAGGGAAAATTATTAGAATAGGAAACACTGGAGGAAGTGTTATATATTAAATATATTTGAATTATAAACATTGACTTTATGTTGAAATTTTATATACACTCCCAAATAATTTTTTAGAAGAATGATTCTAACAAGAATAACAAAGATCCTCATTAAAGTCCTTTAGGAAATTTAAGAAGTAGGGCCTGGGTATGTATTTGTTATTTTACTTGTTAGGAATTTGTTTAATCAAATTGCTACTTACCTGAGAGCAGCTCTTTTCAAGGCCACGATAGATGCTGTCTGCGTGTTTGTGGGGGGAGAGCAGCTTGCCCATGAGAGGTTATCAGACACCTTTTGTGTAGCCTGATGTCACAGGATTTCTGTGCTCATGAAGGAGGGAGAGGGGAGAGAACATTAGAGGGGAAACTATTACTTTGCCACTTTTCTAGGACTTTTCTTACTGTCAGAAGCAGGAATAGCAGTTAATGATGATGATAGCGGTTAGTTAATGTTTGCTGTGTACCAGGCCCTGCTAAATGTGCTTACCTATAATTTCATCTCAACTTGAGAAGATCCAGGGTTTTCTGGTTTAGGGAGGTGCTACTATTTTCGGGCACGGAGTAGGGGGTCAGTCATTCATCCAACATGCCCAGGTCACAGCATTAATCTGTGGTGTGACCCAAGATTTGAAGTGGACAGTTCATGGGACCACACTCTTCATTACTCACTCATTCAACAAATATTTGGGATTTTCCTCTGTGTCAGCCATGGTTTTCTTGGCTGAGTTTTTAGTAATGAGTCAAAGAAAATACGACTGGGTCCTCATGCAGCTCCCAGATTAATGGGGGCTGATAAAGGCTCATGTAATGAGGGCTGAGGAATGGACCCTCAGGGGGTTTTGAGAGCCTACAACTAGGAGGACATTTGCCAAGTGAAAGGTCAGGGAAGTCTTCCAGGGGAATGATGATTAAGGTGAGACCTGGAGAAGGCGAGTAGAGGTTAAATGAGGAGGCAGGAGAGAATGGTCCCCTTCCCTGTGTTGGAGTGGCCTGCAGTGTGTTTGCGTAATTGAATGCTGACCAGCGGAGAGGGTGCTTGAGGGTGGGTGTCATGAGGCCACGGGTCAGGCTGTGGGCAGAATGGCTGTGGATTTGGATCTATGCTCGCAAGACAGTTTTTGTTTGGTTTTTGTTTTGGTACGGGGGGATGTGTGGTGTGGGGTGGAAGCGAAGGAGAAAAGGATCACATCCGTGCTTTGAGAAGATCCTTCTGCGCGAGGAAGGGAGGCAGGGAACCAATAGAGGAATTTGCAAGGAGGCTGGCCACTGATTGCCAGGAAATTGTGAGCATCTCCACTTCCCTTGCTGTTGCTTCACAAAGTAACCCGAGACGTAGTGGCTTTCAACATCAAGCAAAGGTGCAAGATCTTCCGATTGGCAGAGTTCAGCGGGGGATGGCGTGTTCACTGCTTCACGGGGCGAAGGTCACTCACAGCTGGCTGCTCAGCAGCGGGGCTTCACTTACACAGTTGGCAGTCGACTGGCCGTGGCTGGGGCATGGCCATGACTTGCTTCTCTGCCTGGCCTGTCCAGCTTGGTGGACTTGGGGTAAGAGAGGAAGTTGCTAGGCTTCTTCAGGCCTGAGTTCTAGGGACTGACATAGCACTGTGTCCACTCTGCATTTTTCACGGCATGTCCCTTGGCCAGCCTGCACAGGGATCAAGGGTAGGAGGAAAGATTAGCCTCTTAGTGGACATGTGTGGAGAAGAATGGGAGCAATTATTGGCAGCCGCTTTATTTTTTTTGATTGGGGGGGAGATAGTGTCTCACTCTGTGGCCCTGGGTAGTGTCATGGCATCATCTCATAGCAAACTAAAACTCCTGGGCTCAAGGGATCCTTTTGCCTCAGCCTCCTGAGTAGCTGAAACTACAGACATTTGCCACAATGCCTGGCTAAGTTTTCTATTTTTTAGTAGCGATGGGTCTCACTTTGCTCAGGTTGGTTTCAAACTCCTGAGCTCAAGCAATCCACCTGCCTTCGCCTCCCAGTGGTAGGATTGCAGGCGTAAGGCACCACACCCAGCCAGCAGCCCCATTTCGAGACCACGTATGTCATCTTGCTAAGTGCCAGACACAATTCATGGCACTGAGAGTGGAGCAAAATAAGTTCTCCCTTCACCGTAGACAAACTAGGGCAGCATTGGGGATGATTCTAGGCAGTGAACTGAAAAGTGTACCCAGAGTGGCCGAGTGGATGAGTGGCCACGTAAGATGCTTGGACTATCAGGGAAGGTACCTCCACCGAGGTGACGTTTCAGTGGAGAAAAAAAGAAGATGCCTGACATGGATGGAGAAGGGAAGGGGCGTTCCACGTAGAAGCTACAGCTAGTGTCACGTCCGTAGGTTCGAATGCAGAGTCTGACGCCCAGTGGCAGGGCAGAAGCAGTGGTGGACGGGCAAAGGAGTGTGGCCGGGAGCTCTTGGAAAGCAACTAGCGATAACTAGTTTGGATGTTGGTGGAGGAACAAGTAAAGAAGAGGAAGTTTTAAGAGATACTTAGGAGTTAAAATTAGGGAACAATCGTTGACCAATAGAATAAGAGAATGAGGGTATTGTTAATGTCAACACCAAGATTTCTGATGTGAATCTCTTCAGGTGGACAGATCCTTGGCTGAGTTCAGTGGAATGTCGATAGAACCTAATGTAGACTACAACAATAATGAAATTGAGTTAGACACATCTTGGATTTTGCAGGAGGAAACAGCTTTCGTATTTTTTTTTTCCCTTGTAACTAGAAATCCCATATGCTCCAATATATACTAAGAAGGCTGAACTCACAGACTGCCTTTTGGACCTTGTAGTCTCTCAGAAAGACTTCGTCTTACAACATATCTGGATATTTTGTTCAGAAAACGTCATGGTTGGAGACCATGGAAGGAAAGTAACCCTATAGCTTACAAAAGAGAAAGCAGCCAACTGTCACTGTTTCATCTTTTCTCTCGAGTCTGCAGAAATTGCTTATGAAAATAAATGTGTATTCCATAATGCAGCAATTTCATTACTTTTTAATCATTGGCTTTTGGGGTGTTTGCTGATTTTTCAGGCTTGTTAATTTGTGCTGTGTCTACCTATCATTTGTGCAAATTAGCGTGGCTTAACTATAAATGAAAATGTCAAAGTTATTACATTATTTAAAATTAAAGAATAATTAGACTGGAGGAAAACAGGCTGAAAGAATGCTCCAGGATATGTTCAAGGTGGGGAAAGACAGGGAAAAAAATGAAGAAAGGATAAGCATGAAGGGAAGGGAAGCTCCTCCTCCAACCTCCACCACGTGTAACTCCAGGAGTGCGAGGTGTACCCACAGCCTCACGTATACCTTAGTTATAAGTTTCAGTGACTCTCTACTAGCTCTCTGAAATGTGTTACTTTCCTTTCTTTCTTTCTTTTTTTTTTAAGAGACAAAGTCTCACTTTGTCGCATCACAGCTCACAGCAACCTCCAGCTCTTGGGCTTAGGCGATTCTCTTGCCTCAGCCTCCCGAGTAGCTGGGACTACAGGCGCCCGCCACAACGCCCGGCTATTTTTTATTGCAGTTTGGCCGGGGCTGGGTTTGAACCCACCACCCTCGGTATATGGGGCTGGTGCCCTACTCACTGAGCCACAGGCACCGCCCAATGTGTTACTTTTCAAAAAGAGTGCTGGGAAAATGTTTTACAACGTTGCTTGGGATCTGTAGCAGAATTATGCCTCTATATGTTTGGTTTTCTTTTTTGATTTTTTTAAATGAAGCATTTTATTTATTTATTTATGTATTTTTTGAGAGAGGGCCTCACCTTGTGGCCCAGGTTAGCGTATAGGATCCCAGGTAGCATCCAAATTCACGGCAACTTCAAATTCCTGGGCTTAGGTGATCCTCCTGCCTCAGCCTCCCTAGTGGCTGGAACTATAAGCCCACACCACCACAATCAGATGATAATGATTATTTTATTTTTTTTTAAATTTTTTGTAGAGATATGGGGGCTTGCTGTGTTACTCAGGCTAGGCTTGAACTTCTGGCCTCAAGTGATCCTTCCTCCTCGGCCTCCCAAGAGTCCTGGGATTAGAGGCCTAGACTGTATGTTTTGTTTTTGATGTATATCAAAGAAACCTGTTTGACCCTATCAGAAATATGCCCCTCCTCACACCATCAGCACAGCAGGAAGGAAGCCAGGTGTAGGGTATGTGAGACGGTGATAAGGATTTATTTTTCCATCTGGCAGCAGTGTTGACTCTTGTTAGTTCGCAGATGCACTGGGAAAAATGAACTGTTGTTTCTAGGGGTTTATATGCACCCCTCTGATAAAAGGCCTATCTTCAGGGATATAACTTGCAACACTGTCTGTGGCAGCAAAAGCAAAGAAATTCCCTGAATGTATGTTAGGAAGGAATTGTTAAATTATGGTCCGTCCTGGTGTTGGGGTGAGGGACCCTCAGGGACATCCGTCTTTGCAGCCATTAAAAAAGAATTTTAAGCCCATGTGTACTGAAGTGGAAATATCTCTGATACATATGAGGGACTAAGCAGATAAATACACTATTTGGATACAAGTGGGAGAAAAAAAATACACATGCAGTGAACATATATGATTGTATCTTGTGAAGAATATTTTTGGAAGAGAAAGACAAGAAACTGGTGACAATGATTGCTTTGGGGAAGGGAAACTAATGGGGTGGTGGAATTTATTTTTCCTACTTACCCCTTTTGTACTATTTGATTATCTATGTGTAATACCCATTTGAACATAATTTTTGATGTCAAAGAGCAAAGTGTTACTTTATGACCTAAAGGGCAACAAGCCCTGCTGAAATTGATCAGACACTGGATTTTGATGCTCTCTCTTTTAAATCTCTACTTTGAGTGAAAGTGAAAATCACATAAGATTGCTGATTAATTTCAAAACCAGTGATAAGGAGCAGTAGATGTAGCTCAGATCTGCCTTGTCCTTACTTCCAACTTCAGGCTCCAGGCTGTTGACTCTGTGGTTGTGTCCTTTAATGCTAATAAAATATCTATCTATCTATCTATATGATATATATTTTATATATATTTATATTCATATATTATTTTTATAATATATAGTATATATTTTTTTTCTCAGACCAGTGTGGGCTGAGACTCCTGTAACATTCAGTGAAAAAAATATATATATAAAATATATTATATATGTAAATATATGTAATATATAATGTTGCATGTTACTCCTGTAATATTTTATTTATTTTGAAAAATATATATACTATATTACGTGTATATTATATATTATATATATTATATATATTTTTTTTTTCGTTGCATGTTATAGGAGTCTCAGCCCACACTGGCTTAAGCAAAAAGAGACTTTAGTTGATGATGTGACTGAATAGGTCAGGTGCAGGCCTGGCTGGATTCAGTTGTATTTCTTTCCTCTATGTTGCCCCATTTCTAACAGGACTTCTTCTCTCCAACAGCTCTGTCCTTGTAATGTTGCAGCTCCCAGGGCTACAGTGACCATCTTGGGCCTTGCAAGTGCAGGTTACCTGCTTTTGAGGACCTTCTTCCTTCTAAGGACCCGAGTGGGAAGCCTAAGAAGGCTGAGCTGGAGGGACATCTTTCACTTACCTCACTCTTGGGTTTTCTGTTGGTGGCATAGTTAAAGTGGATAAACCCCAGGCTCCTAATATATGTCAAGTTGTCTTGGCTTGGGTGCACTAAGCTGAGTAAATCACAGTAGGACCTTTGTAAGTCGTCCACCCAAGGGACTGTCACAAACAGGTTAACAGATAGAGGTGGTCAACGTGAGGAACTAGGCCTGCTGTACTGACACACACGTGTGATGTATGTTCCGTCTATGGAAATCAGGTCAACTGAAGGAGGTTGTCAGGGTAGGAGGCTCTACTGTATTTCTGCACCTTTCCGGGAGTTCACAGCATGCTAGAGAAAGTACAGATGCTGTTGGGAGCCTGAGCTCATGTCTACCTGGGACAGTTAGCAGAAGACTTGTGAGGGAGGTTGACCTTGAAAACTTCGGAGAGGAGTAGGACGGCTTCAGTACACAGGTTAGAGGAGGTGGGGCGGAGCTTTCCACGAGAAGAACACGGATAGACGATTTTAATTATCATCCAATTCTGTTTATCTGATCTCAAAGTGGCCCTCGATTTGTCCTCTTCTGGTTTGTGGCCACCATCCATGACCAGGACCTTTCGAGCGAATCAGTCAGTGAGCAGAGCAGTAGAGCATTTGATTCCTTTGCCCTGCATGAATGCCTGTAGTCTTTTATTACTTTGTATCCTTATTTACTTCTTTTCCTTTCCCTAGTTCCTTTTTTTGCTCTTTGTCTGAGCTGCACAATTAATGTCTTATTATTAAGCATTCCACCCCCCATTAGCAAAGGGGTTGAGTTCCAAGGGCAGACTTTGTCATCAGAAACTTTGTTCTCAGGTAATGAAATAATGGCGGCAGCCTAGGGCTACATTCAAAGAAGGCTGGAGGGGGATGGGCACAGTGTGAAAACGTCAGCCAGTGTTTGTGCTGGGAAATTCAATACAGGAGCCTTGAACCTGCCAAGGCAGGGGGATTAGAGGAGAGAAGAAAGCCACTTGATTTATAGCTGCGGTGGCAAGGAGGAAGGGTGAGGGCCTGAGCGTGCATCTGAGGTTGGCTTCAGATTCTGTTACAGTGGGGTCAGTGTCAGTGGACGGGCGTGTATGAAGAACAGTGGCGAGTGGAAAGCAGGTTATCGTTTGCCTGTTAGTCCGACTTGTCTCTTTCCTGCACCTCATTGCGAGTGTTTCTCGAAAATTGGACTTGAAACACCCAGCCCGTTCTTGGACCTCAGGGACCGCTCTCTTGTTCCCCACATAAACCTGGATCTTGGTCCTCTTAGATGGGCCCCAGGGCACATGCAGGACCAGAGGCCATGCAGCTCACCAGCTCTGCTCACTGAACAGCTGGGAGGACGGGGCAGCAGACAGGGAGTGGGTGCACGTGTGCGTGGGCAGCAGCCCCTCACGGGTACTGAGTGAGAAGTGAGGAGGCTCTGCCGAGGAGATCCACGTAGCAGTTTCCCTTCTCCAGGTGATGCCTATACCTGGAAGATCCTGAAATAAGGATCTGAACTTTACCCTAATTTGCAGCTCTGGAAATTACGTTACATGTGAAAAGTTATCAGCAGGAAGGTTGAGCTCCAAACGCCACTAAGTGACCCTTTCCTAAGGGACAGCCCTTCATCCCAGTGAGTCATCAAAGCTGGCAATAGAAACTCGCTTCTTCTCTTTGGCAAAACACTCGACTGTAGCTATGGACATTCAAGGTTGCCAGTCAGTGAGAACAGAGGACTGAGAAATGAATTTGTGATTTTCAAGAAAACAAGGGACTTAGAGGCCTTCATGAGAAGATTAGAGTTGGCGGGGGGGAGGGGGGGAGGCGGGGGAGATGTGGGCGTGGAAACTTCCTCAGGAGTTCTCTGTTGTTACTGAAGCCACCTTCTGCTACTTCTCCCTGTTCCACCTATATTGCAAGACCTACTGAGGACCATACGGTCATGAGCCATACTGGCTTTGCTCACTGCTGGTGGCTGTGGTCCTATAGAGCCTTGTTGAGGTTGACCCCCATGATGCAGAGGGCCCTGCCAAGAGAAAATTATACATCTTATTTCTCATTTTCATTGTTAAATGAATTTTCCCTAGTGATTGATTGATTATTTTTATTTTGAGATAGACTCTCATTTTGTCACCCAGGCTAGAGTACCGTGGCATCATGATAGTTCACAACAACCTCAAACTCTTGGGCTTGAGCAATCCTCTTGCCTCAGCCTCCCGAGTAACCGGGACTACAGGCACCAATCACAATGCTCAGCAAATTTTTCTGTTTTTAGTAGAGACAGGGGTCTCACTCTTGCTCAGGTTGGTCTTGAACTCCCAAGCTCAAGCAGTCCACCCACCTTGGACTCTCAGAGTGCTAGGATTACAGGCATGAGCCACTGCACCTAACCTCAACCTAGCGATCTATTTCCCAAAGTTTTACTTTTCATTCTTTCATGTTTAGTGATTGTGTTGCACATACACACAACAGCAACAATACCCCTCACTATTCTATGTGTACAGAATGTTGACAGATACAGTACTGTCTTGTTCAGTGGGGGTTTTCGGGGGGGTAATTATGCCTTATCTTACAATCACTCTAAAATCCCAATGGGTAGAGAACTGTCTTTTAAGCATCTTTCAGTTCCTGATTTAGAATATATAATAGGTGCTTTATAATTGATTATTTCCCCAGTGAGACTCTTAAGCTTTTTTGAGTATAAGAACAATGTCTTATATGTATTCTTCTGCCAATATTTTACACACAGTAGGTCTTGTCTTGGAGGCAGAAACATTTCGAACAGCGCTTGTAACAATTCAGACACCTTGTAAAAATGTTGCTTCTGTAACAATGCTTGCCTTTGGACTTCAGCCCAGGGAAAGCACATTAGTAGATATGAGTTCCTCTCGGTGAGGTTGTTCTTCCTTATTTCCTCTCTATTTTTTGGTACGTAAGCAGGCTCTGTCTCTCTGTGGGAAAGCAGCAGACAGCTTCAGTGAGTACAAATGTCATATCCACACATGGAACGTAGCCCCAGAGATAATCGTAAGTGCCAGTGACCCGTCAGTAGATTCTATTACATAAATGGTTCTTGTATTAAAGGAATTAAGTTTTCTCTAAAATGTTAAAAAAAAATATACTGCTTTGGGGGCCAACTCTGGAATATATAAGTGGGTGTTCTGGATATTGTTCTCGATGGACAGCTTTGGATTATTTTTTTTCCCTGTGTTTTGGATTTTGGTAATTCTAGATTTCAAGTGTATCTTCTCTTAAATTGTGTTTTCATGTGATCACACTGAATTTGTGGGCAGTAATTCCTTTTTTTTTTCTTTCTTTCTTTTTTTTTTTTTTTTACAAAATATGTAAAATTATTGTCACACATTTTTTCCCCCAACAAAACCAAGTCTTTTAAGAAGCACTTGTTAATTTTTTTTTCTTTGTCTCTCCCCTTCATTTATATTTGTCTAGCAAAGATCACCAGATGCATTTCTGCTGGAAAGAAGTATTCTTTAAATAAATGGGTGCCATAGCATCATTACTGCTCCACATCTTACACTTGGAAGAGTGACTATATCACTTGCCTAATGGCATAATAAATGATTTTCTCCCTTTTCACCTTAGAATAACATTCAGTGAACCCCCAGAAAGAGTCAAAGATGAAACACGACAAACCAGGGAAATTTACCCTCACCTGGTACCCACCCCCACTTGATAAGTTTTGGGATGTCTGGTCTGGGTTTATCTGCACTACATGAAAACCAAGATCCACTAGTTACAACACGTTGGGCCCCATCCCTGCTAAGACCAGGCAATAGGATAAAACTCTCATCCCTCTTAGTTGTTAAGACGAAATTTCTATTCATTCAAAGTATAAATCCTTTGCATAATATTTTTACGCTTGTTTTCTTCCCGTGTGTAAATCTTTATTTGGCACCTTTTCTGTTCTGTGGTAGGATTGACTTTTTAGAGCAAGTGAGAATTTTGGAGGTAATTACTCCCCTCTCTCGATCCTGTGGCTCTAACAACTGCCAAGTCCCAGGGACACTTTTATAAAATTTCTTTTAGAGCTGCTCACATGTGTTGCCTTGGTCTGCCTTGTCGTAGAGGCACATCATTTTTGCACATCAGTATTAACAATTCAAACACCCTGAAATGCTAATAGCACTAGTAAGCTTTTAATTCCATGGAATTTATTGCTTGCTGTATTTCCATGAATTTATAACGCTTTGATTCTTAAGAGCCCCATTTAATCAGTTTTGCCTGGCACCGAACATAATAAACAACTTGCTGGTGAAAAAGTGCCACTTGGGGAGGCTGCTAACAAGGAAGTTAAATGCTTCTGCCACGAGCAGTTTCTTCGCTGTATTTTTCATGAGCTGTAATGTACTTTGCTGGCTTCAGAGCAGTGGTTAAACACAGTCAGAAACCGAACCCTCTCCAGCCCCCGGAAGCTCAGACTTCGCTAGCTAGGTGCTTGGCAAAAAGTTTAGAAGACATCTAAGCTTTTAAACCTTATTTTATTTGCTCCTCTAGCTTAATGGTTTCTAATACTTTTTCATTATCTTTACCTTAATCTCCTAGCATGTGATTTACAGACTAGAATGGTAAGTGATATCAGTGGGCAAAAACAATCATTAGAGGCTGTTAAGGAACATTTATTGTTTATTTGGCTGCCTGTCTATAAAAGTACACACGATGGCCCTAATAGCAAAATATCAAATTATCAAGTGCTTTAAAGCAGAAAATGTCATTTGTTTCTCAAAACTGCACCAACTTTATATAATTGCCCTTTTAATTATCCCTAGTGGCCCATGAAATTTGCAAAATAGAGCATCAAAGCTTTGATTTACTTACATGTTGCACTTTGGCGGGATTCTTAATGAATATTGTTTAGTACTAATGCTGAGATGGAATTCGTAAATGTTTATAGTGAGGGACTTAACTCAGAAGAGGGGGAGGCTGGTCATAAAACGGAATCAACTGGGTTCCTCAGGATGGAACAGTATGGCAGCATTCTTGAACTTAACATTTTGATAAATCATTTTTTATAGTGGAATTTTATTATTAATTCAGGTCTAGATGAACACACATTAAGTTTAGTTTTACAGTACCTTTTTTTCCTGCCTAGTTAAGTGATCCAGCCATTACTTCCCAAGGGCCTTTGAGGAATAATTTGTTTGTTTCCTGGCTGTTTGGGGGTCAAAACCGCCCGTTTCTTCTGAAATTACAGTCTGCGAGATGACAGTCAGAAATAGTTCTCTGAAAGCTCATCTTTTAGAGACAGACTTTGCAGTTGCAGACCTGTGGGAGTTTCTTAGCACTCTTGGAGGGGACTGTGAGTTTCAGGCTTCCTGGGACTGTTTTGTGTCATCCTTCTGGGAGGTTCTCTGTGTATTGTCCTGTGCCATTAAATGAAAAACCAAACGCCACTGGGAGAAGTTGTCAGCCGAGGAGAGGATTCTGTTGCTGCAGAGCAGGTTTCTGCCCCTCTGCATTCAGTTACCTTCCCAGATTGTCTTTCTTATGCAGAGATCAGCCACGGAGCTATGTGTTGGGTAGTGAGAGAATTAATGACATGGGACGGTGATAGGGAGACCCTGGAATTGGATTCCAGGCTGGCTCTGTGGACACAGGAAGCTGTTCTCTTGGCTCTCATCAATGGAGATATTAAATAACGCTGCCGGAAAGGTGGTCGCCTGTGGAACATCACTTGTGAGACGTCCCCAGGTTGACAGTGCACCCGTGATAATGGCCCGTTGGGTGCGGTGTGCCTCCCCACATGCTCCTGGCCTGCTGACGAGAGTGTCACCAGGGACAGAAGCTGCAGACTAAGAGAAGCCTGTGAGATTACATCTCTCATTTCCTCTCTACCTACCTGACTTGTCAGTTGGTCAGAGGGGCCGGCATGCTGTGTCTCCAGAAAACCGTGTTGGTTGTTGCCTAGTAACTTGTCCTTCTCGAAGTGATGCTAAAAAGATTGTTTCCTTCTCAGTATCTCCTCTGGCCTGGAAGGGAAGAAGGTCAGCTTTCATTGCGTGACGAGTTCTTGGTTAGGCGTGCGTAGCCCCGTCTCTGTCATCCCTGGTCCCCTGGGCATCTCTGCGGTAGCATCTGTCTCCTCTCAGGCACCTCAGAATGCTTATTAGTCCTAGTCCTTGTGCTAATTGACTGTATCCGATTTTTAGAATTATTCTTTGCCTCCTCGATCTAGCTGATGGCAATTTAGAAGCCAAAATACCTTCAAAAAAACCATTAAAACATGGACATTTTTAAGAAATATGTTAGCCCTGTCTACCAGAAGTGGTAATATTTGCCTGGCTCACCCTCTTTTGTCTTAACATAATTTTGCATAATTACACCCCTTATTGTGTCTTTTGCAAACTGTCTTGTCTTTTCCTGCCTTCAGCTCCACGGCCTGGTGGTCCTTTACACGGTGGTCGCTGTTTTCTTGGGCAGCCAACATCAGTGGAGTGCTTTCTAGCCATGTGCCATTTCCACTTGCATGGGTAGTTCTGTGCTCAGCATCGCACAGCACGCTGGGCACGGCTCTCACCATCGAGTCCTTTCCCCAGAGTTTTGCTTTGGGGTCCTCTTCCGTCTGGATTTACTCGAGCCTTTTTCTGATGCTGAGTCTCTTTTCCTGCTCCAGGGAGCACTTACTTCCATCACCTCGGACTCACGGTACTAGTACATAACGGGAAGGCAAAACACATTTACAAAGCTTAGGACATTTTCTCAATGTTCAACTTAAATTTAATGTCTTATAGGCTTGTACACATGACAAAGACTGCAGTGTGATGACGAGACTCACCAGATTTATACAAGATACTACTTCTGCCATAGTTAGGTGCGGTGGTCCAGTAGTGGATCGGCAGGTTCAAGTTCTTTGAGGAAGGATGAAATTCAGTTCTGCCATTGTGTATCTGTGATTGGAGGTTAAATCTGATTTGGAGAGAGCATTCGAAGTTCAAAACTATAACCCTCTGTGGATGTGAGTTGGGGCCTGGGTGACTTTCTGACCTTCCCTCCTGGCTGTCACTTTCCAGGTACCTTCCTTGCTTTGTCTTCCTTCCTTCCTACCTTCCCCATTCTTGTTTGCTGTTTTGACTCCGGATCTGTCCTTACAGTCCTGACAAATTCTTCCCAGTTGTAAAACTTGTGTCTACCGTTTAGTAGGTTTCAGAACCAGGCACTACCCCTGCACCCTGGGCCTCCTTGTCAGTGGAGCTGATGCCCAGGTCATTAGGTCTCTGTGAGCTTTTGCACTTGGGGAGCTCGCTCTCAACGTCTGGTGTCCTCCTTTGTTTCTCTGGGTGCAGAGGGAGCTCCCATCTTTCAGTTGCCCAAAATGCGACCTTCGCATTTCACTCCCCTTCCTCCTGTGTGATTCCGATGAGGTTTCTCTTCGCGTGGTTCACAAGTTTCCTTCATATTCTATCAGTTCTTCGGGAGCCAGTCCAGCTTTTGATGTGCTAGTGCCCGTTGCTGTAAATCTTCATGGTGGGTTAACAGGCTCACAGGTTACTGGGGCGGTGAGTAGCCCCGGAAGCCCGAGTCAGAGCTGCTGCTGCTGCGAGGTTCCGTGTTTCTGTTCTGTGTTTCTGTTCTGTGTGTGTGAGACAGGGAGAGAGAGAGGAGAGAGTATTTGTGAAGTCAGCTAATTGCCCAGGTGTCTTTGTCCACATCTAGTTAGCTCTGGGGCCTTAGAGGGAGCTAATAGGTGAGTGAATATTAGCCGTGAGTTTCCTGATCTGATAATGGATCTGCCTCGGGGCTTGCTACCAAAGGATTTCTGGACTCCCAGCCATTCTTTTTCTCGGATTTGGGGCCTCTGTTTTCTTACATCCTGTGCTTTGTCTCCTGACTGATTTCTCATCAGGTCAATCGTGGCAGGGGCCTGCAACTAGGCTGAGGGAGTGCTCAGTAAATCTGCCAGGTACCCGTTGCTTTGGGCCTAAGTTGCTGCTGTCCTTAGACCAGACAAAAGCAGTCCAGAAATTTTTTGAGACAAAAGAAGGGAGGATTTTTTGTTTTCTCTTTTTTGGGTTCCTTCCCCAACCACCTGCGGATTCCTAGAACTGTGGCTACTGTCTCACAGAACAGAGTTAGACTTGTTCTTGAAGTGCAAGAGTGGACATTGGAATCGGATGAGCTGGGTCAGCAGCCCAGCCGCCAGCTTTCTCTCGGTGTGTTCTATGCAAGCTACTTGGCCTCTCTGAGCATTCTTCCCCTTATTTGTATGATGGGGAAATTGCACCCATTTTTAGAAGGTTCCTGTGAGAATTAAATGCAATGTTGAATATAAAAGCAGTAGGTAGAACCTGGTACCCAGTGAACATTCTGTAAATGTTAGGGGCTGGGCATGGTGGCTCACCGTGTAATCCCAGTGCTTTGGGAGGCTGAGGCACGAGGATCACTTGAGGCCAGGAGTTTGAGATCAGCCTGGGCACCATAGTGAGACCCTGTCTCTAAAAAAGAAAAAAAAAGAAAGAAAAGAAAAAAAGTTAAAAATTAGCCAGGTATAGTAGCACATGCCTGTAGTCCCAGCTTCCTGGGAGGCGTGGATGGGAAAGTTGCTGGAACCTAGGAGATTGAGGTGACAGTGAGCCTTGAACAAGCCAGTGCACCCTAGCCTGGGCAACTGAGTGAGGTCCTGTCTTTTCAAAATAAAACTAAATACAGGGGCTGGGCATGGTGGTTTACGCCTATAATCCTAGCATTCTGGGAGGCTGGGGAAAGAGGCTTGCTTGAGCTCAGGAGTTCAAGACCAGCCTAAGCAAGAGCAAGACCCTATCTCTACTAAAAAATATAATTAGCCAGGGGTTGTGGTGGGCACCTGTAGTCCCAGCTACTCAGGAGGCTGAGACAGAAGGAACACTGACCCCAAGACTTTGAGGTTGCTAGGAGCTAGGCTAATGCCCTGGTGCTCTACCCTGAGGAACAGAATAAGACTATCTCAGAAAAAGTAAATAAATAAAAAATATGGCTGGGTGTGGTGGCTTACACTTATAATCCTGGTACTCTGGTAGGCTGAGGCGAGAAAATTGCTTGAGCCCAGGACTTCTAGACCATCCCACCTAAAAAAAACAGAAAAATTTCCTTGTAAGAAGGAAACTCCCATCTCAGCCCCCCACAAAAAAAAAACCAGAAAATTTTACTGCATGTGGTAGGACACACCTATAGTCTTAGGTGCTGGGGAAGCTGAGGCAGGAGGATTGCCTAAGCCAGTGGTTCTCAACCTTCCTGATGCTACAACCCTTTAATACAGTTCCTCACATTGTGGTGACCCCCAACCATAAAATTATTTCCGTTGCTACCTCATAACTGTAATTTTGCTACTGTTCTCAATTGTAATGTAAATATCTGATATGCAGGATGTTATTTTCATTGGTCGCGACCCACAGGTTGAGAACCGCTGGCCTAAGCCCAAAAGTTGGAGGTTGCAGTGAGCTGTGCTGATGCCTCTGCCCTTTAGCAAGTGACCTAACCAGACACTGTCTGAATGAAGGAGACAATTAATTTTCTTACTGTTCGGAGTACCTAACAAAAGACTATTATCAATCGAATAATTCTTTACCTCTAAGTGAACTACAGGGTAATAACTTTTTGTTTTGTTTTGTTTTTGAGACAGAGTTTTACTCTTGTCGTCACCCATGCTAGAGTGCCATTGCCTTAGCCTAGCCACAGCCACCTCAGATGGAGTGCTGGGACTCCAGGCATGAGCCACCATGCTCAGCCCAGGGCGGTAACTATTGAATGGACAGTTTTGTGCTTGGATATTCAGAGAATAAGACTGATGACGAACATACTGGGAGCTTCCCTGTCCTTCTAATGCAGTGTTCAATAAACCAGCCAAAGAGGAATGAGGGACAGGTGCCAAAGCAGTTAGAGTCCAGTCAGATCTCTCTCTGTACATGGCAAGCCTCTCTAGAAGTTGTTCTGGGGAAGCCTGCAGGGTGTTTGGTCTCCATGATGAGGTGATGAGCATAGGTGGCTTGATATTGGGGGCACCAAAGCAAAAACTACATTGAGGGTTACATTATTTTGGGCATAGATGCTCAAATGTTCCCCCTCTCCCTCCCCCCCCAAAAACTCTCTGGACTTATAAATGATGGTCATATGGAAGTGCTAAATTCACTAAGTGAGAATCTTCCAGACAAATACCTTCTTAGAATCAGGATTTCCTTTGAGTGTGTCAGACCTGGTTATTATTCAGTAGTTTAGCAGTGGAGCTTTGAAAAGTGTCTGAATCTCCACCAAGGAGTGGTACGCCTAGAACTGGGGTAGGTGGAGCAGATTCATGTAGAAATAGGTAATGATCACTTTTTCAGAGATGATTTCTCTAACGCTTATAGATTGGGCTCTCGCTGTGTGATCTATGCAAGCTACTTGACCTCTGTGAGCCTCTCTTCACTTATCTGTTAAATAGGAGAAATTGTACCCATTTTCAAAAGGTTGCAATGTTGGCGTGGATGTGGAGAAAAGGGAACACTTCTACACTGCTGGTGGGAATGCACACATGCATGTTTATATTAAAAATAATAGATAAATCATAAAACAAAATGAGTGTTTCCTCATAGGATGAGAGAAGGAACAAGGAA
>CAUYRH010121422.1:0-78054 GCA_963574655.1 Perodicticus potto | reverse complement strand
TTTGAACCCGCCACCCTCGGTATATGGGGCCGGCGCCCTACTCGCTGAGCCACAGGCACCGCCCCAGAATGATTTTTTTAATGTGCATGATTAAGGCTCTGTCTTTGTACTATAAAGTTCTACAGGTTGTGCAAAGTGCATAGCTTTGTGTGTCTGCCATTATTATTGTATGACATCATAAATAATAGCTTCACCACCAAAAAAAGAAATCCTCAGTGGTTGACCTATTCAATTCTTCCTCTTGCCACAAATCCCTGGAAACCACTGATCTGTTTACCATCTCTATAAGACTTTTGCCTTTTCTAGGATGTCATTTAAGTAGAATTATACATTATGTAGCCTTTTTAAAACAGGTTTTTTTTTGTTTGTTTTCGTTTTCTGCTTAGTAACGCATATTTGAAACTCACCCATGTCTTTCCACAGCTTTATACCTTATTCCATTGCATGGATGTGTCACAGTCTTTCTAATCATTCACTTACTGAAATTTGCTTCTAGATATTGATGGTTAAAAATAGCACTATTAAATACATTCTCATACTGTGTTGACATAAGTTTCCACCTCACTTGAGTAAATAGTTAGGAGTGTGATTGCTGAGCCTTATGGTAAGACTACATTTAACTTTGTAAGAAAATGCCAAACTGTTTTCTAAAATAGCTGTTATTATTATTAATTCACATCAGCAACAGGAATGGGAGTTCCTTTTGTTTCACAAAGTTCTGCTGCTCCTTGCCAGCAAATAGTATTGTCAGTTGTTGTTGTTTTTTTTTTTTTTAATTTTAGCCATTCTAACAGGTGTATAATAGCCTCTCGTTGTTCAACAGCTTTCAAAACTATTAAATGTTTGTCACAAATGGGGAGTAAAACTTTAAACAAGAGATCTGAGTCACCTGCTCTAACCATTGAGAACAATTTTGAAATAGCTCGAGCTATAGGAGGCAAGGTGCTCCTCTTTGACTTAGAAATGGGTTTCCTTCATCATCTGGTTTCCTTCACTTGACTTTAGTTCCTATGCTTTCCATCCACAGATAAAAGAACAAAACAGATGTGGGAGCTAATATTTCATAAAATAAATGAGTGAGGTAGAGAGAAAGAGACACAGATAGTAAATTCTCAGAAGACAGGAGAGAGAGAGATACAGACAGTAAATTCTCAGAAGACACGTCAGAGACAAAATGAAAAATATGCCCTATGAGAGGAGAAGGCTGTCATCTGGGTAGAGGAGACCACCCTAGAATTTGGTGGATTCTTTTTATAAGAATACCTAGGACTGCTTTCAATCAGGAAGGTAAGACATGCAGACACAGAAAAGATGTTCATAAAGGAAAACATTTTTATACTTAGAGATCCCTAAACACAGGAGGCACAGCACATTTTTATACCTGGAGACCCCTAAACACAGGTGGCCACATGGAGAGGCACCAGCTTCAGTCAAGAGAAAATGGGGAAAGTGGGCAAGAACCTTTAACTTAGTTTCTCCGGGCGAGGCGAAAGTAGGCTAAGAAAGCGTGTTTGGGATTGTCAGGTTAGAATATTGCCAGCAGGCTCTGGGGTATAGTGGCTGGGCTGTCTCTAACTGTGTGGCCTGGGGTAAGTAGAGTAGGGGGATGGTGAGTCTGCACTTGAAAGCCAGATAAACGAGGTGTGGGCTTTGTATTGGTATGTTTGCATATGAAAGATGGGCTCTCAGGCCAGTTGTTTACTATCTCTAGGAATTACACCCCTCAGGGAGCAGAAAGTCCCTTTCAACATTAGAAAGGTACTTTACTGGCTGTTAACTCATCACAATAAACAGGCGTGTGTAATACACTTCTCCTTGCAGCCTCCTTTTCAGTCTCTTCCCCTTTGACCTCCCTGGTTGCTGAGGTCTGAGCATTGTAAGACCTCAAATGTTCAAGGCAACGTTTCCGTCTTCAGATTCTATCAGGTGTGGTTCCGTACGGTATATTGATGACTTACACACCTGTTTCGTCCTTCATGCTTTGCGAAGCACAGCAAGTACACCTGTTGTCTAACCCTGTGTGACCTCCTCCAGGAGGTGGGGGAGTCATTCTTCACTTTTATTGCCATTTAGCATTTCTCAAATCTTTCCACTTGCCTCAGAATCTCAGTATTTACAGATCTCCCTTATCCACGTCACATCCTGTGTTCTGTGTGTTGCTTCCCTTTTTTATCCCCCCAGCTTTATATGCCATCTTTTCCCTCAGGCCACTCCGGATGCTTCATTCATCAGACTTTGGGACAGGAATGGTGCCAGGTCTCAGGGACACAGAGATGAATAAGGCTGTCCTTGTGTGGTAGGAAAAAATAGATAAGAACATACATTTTGAGGCCTGGTAACCTACCAGCCATACTCATAAGAGTTACTTCACTTAATCTTCACATCACCCTCAAGGTGGATTCTGTGATGACTTTCCCTCGCCACCACCATGCTTATAGGTAGCACCTAGGCTTAGAGAGCTGAAGTAATGAGCCAAGGTCACACAGCCAGATGGACAGCAGGGATCTCAACTCAGGTGCCTGACCCCGGGGCACACGTCCCCCTCTGGATACCACGAGCCTACCACCTACATGACTCAGAGTACTTCCTCATCCCAACCCTTGCAGGGATGAGCCTCTTTCGTCAAATAGAAACAAAATTATTTAGCAAAAATGTGTATTCTAAGAACCTCTACGACGAACTAGAGGATGACCAGGAACCCAAATAGGCTGCGAAGCTCACTAACCAGTGCTCCTCACTGCAGCTCTCTACGGAGGCCGATCACCTGGATTGTACAGATCTGCACCACGTATACATGTGTTCAGACACGTGCCCCAGCCCTGTCTGGTGAAAAGCCCAATCATCGCCCTATTAAACCAGATCAATCTGATCACTCTAACCAGAAATAATCTCTCTACTCACTCATGTTCTCTCCACGGTTAGAACTGCATTTCTTGGAGTTTGTCTTACTCTGTTTGGGATCCTATAACAAGATCAAGGGCAAGGTTGGTGGCAGGTGAGGGCCATTTTCTCACTGTGTTCTCACATGGTGGAAGGAGCAAAGGAGCTCTCTGGGGTCTCTTTCATAAGGGCACCAACCCCAGACATCAGGACTCCCTTCTCACGACCTAATCAGCCCCTGAAGGCGCCATCTCTTAATACCACACCTGGGGGGTTAGGATTTTAACATATAAATTTAGGAGGGGACACAAACCTTCAGTCTGTAACAGAGCCAATGAGAATCAGGAAGAAGTTTCAGGAGCCCTTTGGTGAGAGTCTAAAAGGGAAAGACTCCTCCCTCACAACAGCTCAGCCAAAGCAGCTGCACAGTCACCAAGGCCAACCCAGGTCCTCCTTCTAATTCCATTTAAAAAGAGGAAAACTGCCAAACCACTAGTGTATGGTGGAATGTCAGCATGGGACCTACCATCCCAGATAATCCCACTTACAATACACATCCCATTGTCAGATAACACATTAGAATTTGTTTCCCTATTGGGCATTTGAAAAATATCATGGAATTGATGATGTTTATCATATGTTATCTGGTGTAACAGTTACTTGGGTGCTTGTTTTATAATCTACAAATTTAAACTGCTTAAGTGTAGGAAGCATATTCATCTTTGTGTCCTCCAAAGCATGTGTCACTGTGCCTTACACGCTGGTGTTCAACACATACAAAGTGAAGGTTAGAGTCACCAGCAAGCAGATTTATATGGCAGGTCCTAAGAGTTAGAATGAACATGCAAAATTCCTACCATTGTTTTCTAAATAGACCCATAATTAGAAATAACTTAAAGATGAGACTTTACAAATGTCAAAGGAACTCCTAGACCATTCTTAAGAACAAAGATTTTAATATAGGGCCACAGAGGAGACCACCGCTTTTGAAGATGTTCAGCATTCATTGTTCTTGCATATAAGTCTCACAGCATTTCTGGGCTAAGGTGCAAAACATAGGGTCACCCCATACTGGCTCTTGTATAGGTGCATGTCCTGATGCTCAAACAGGCGACCAGACCATAGTCAAGAATGCTTAGATTTCTCTGGAAGGTTCAGGTGGAGGCTTTGAGAATACAGTTTCCACATTCAGTCATAGGTTTGAACAGATGAGGGAAATACAGGTCAGATCAAAGAAAGGGCCAGCATTGCTGACCCAATTCCTTGGCACAAAGAGGGCATCCAATAAATACGTATTGAATGTGTGACATAGCTCCCCTCCCCTCCAGTTCCAACCTGTTCAGTCAGTACTGAACACTGTCAAAGCCACACACCTATTTGTCTGTTGTCCTTGTTGAGACAAACACCACAGCCACTGTTTCTAGCGAGCTAATGACCACATGAAAATCAACTGAAAATGAGGCATAGCTAAGCGGTGGCCTTGAGAGCACCCACTACAGCAGGTGGGGAAGGTGTGTTCCAGCAGCAGACTGGGGGAGGTGCACTCCAGAGCCCAACATGCCAGCCAGGTGAGCTGCATCCAAGGGCTTTGGCCCCGAGCCACCTCGGGGGCCCTAAGAGGAGGAGGGGACAATTCCCAGACGTGGTTTATGATTCTTTATCAGATGTTCTTTGCGAAATGTAAGGACAGTACCGGGGTTCTCTTTAAGAGAGTTCCAATCAAGAGACCTGTAATTAACCCTCAGAAGATCTGTCTTCTGTGTACACTGGTAGGTGCAGGGGTGTGTTTTGTGCATGGCGTGTGGGGAGGTAATTGGGTGTGTGTCCGTGTGTATGAATGCATGTGGGGAAGCAGGAGAAATGGAAGAGCCCTCTCACTTACCCTGTCTTATTTCATCTTGTTTCTCACCAACCCAGAATATTCACTAAAATAATTATTCTTTCTTCTCATCTTATAATCACTGTCATGGCTCTATAATGTTGGTTTCTGTCAGGTATCAAACGGAATGAATAAAGAAATTTTGACAGTGCAATAGTCTGGATTTACCAGGTATGCAAATGGAGAAGTCTTCAAAAAAAATTAGCGGGGACTGAAATCTAGATAGAGCAAGTTTTCACTATCTATGTGACAACTTTGAACAAATCAGAGATCTTTCTTTAATTCATTCATTAAAGCATTGTTTTAGTCAAAATATATTTTTCACATGCCAGGCACCTACACTAAGCACTGAGGATACATTTATTCATTCATTCAATAAATATTTATTAAATCCCTACTATGTCCCAAGCACTGATCAAGCAGTGAATAAAATAGGCAATGTTTCTGCCTTTATGAAGTTCATATTCTGGTTTTGAGGGTTAGGGGGAGATTGTAAACATACAAGTAAGTATATGCTCAATATGGCAGGTGTTGAGTTCTATGAAGAACAAAGGAGGCAAGGGATAAAGAAGGCCATGGGTGAACTTTATATAGCATGTCTTAGAAGACAGGTCTCTGAGGCGCTAACATTTAAGCAAGGCACCTGAACAAAGCTAAAAAAGGAGACATACAGGTATGTGGAGAAACTGTAGAAAGAGTGTAACAAAGAGTATAATTGGAATGACTCAATCTATTATACTTCAGGAAATGTGGGGGGTGGGGAATAAAGGAATGATTGACTCATTAGACACAAAAGCCTTCTAAGTTGCCTGAAATCCCTTCTGGGAAGAGGGAAAGTGTAAATCAACCATAAATACTTTTCCTGCCCAACATAGACAAAACAACCTAAAACAAGGATAAAATGAGCTGAATGAAAAAGGATTTTTAAAGGCATAGAAGGCTTTATAAATATATAGCAACACTATCTATCCGTCACCACTTTCCACTAACATTCAAGACCAACCAAGTATACATCTGTATTTGAAGATCTTATGCATAAGTTAAATTGGTGCTGGCCTGAATCCAAGAGCTAATACAAGTGTCAAAATTGTTCTAGAATTTGGTGGTCACTCTCTAATCTGCTCAGAACTATACGTGAGGCCTGCACACAAATGCAAATGTAATCTCACAGTATACCATTTTCTGCTGCATTTGATTAGACAAAACTGAAATCTTCCAGCCAAAATATAACCTGAATTTCTTTATTTGCAAGAAAATCTCTGGTAAGAAAATTCCTTGCTCTTTGGCAATTAGTCAAGCAAATTCATTAGCACAGGTCGATATTTTTCCAGGACAAATTCCAGGTGAAATTGTAATTGAGCTTGAATCCTTAAGCTACAAGGAGATTCTCCTTCAAAATGTTGTTCTAACTTTCCAGCTTCTCTTACATTTTTCTTTAAATCTAACTTATGGAGATAATCGAGAACATACACACACAAATGCAGCCTGAATGTGGCATTTTGGAGGAAAACCCCAGCTGAGTACACATGAGTGTGTTTCAGCTTTGCCAGAAGAAAAATAGTTATGCATTATACATGGACTATAAAGACATTTTTTGTAAGCCTTCCTTTAAAATGTTTGAATTTTAGAACTTAAAATGTTCCATGTGCTTAGTATTTCTTGTTCAGTTAGACTAAAGAGAAGTGGTTCAAAATTTAGTCTCAAAAAACATACAGTATATTCTAAGAACATTTCATATATTATTATTTCTGTAGCTATGGCATTTACAAACATGGCTTATATACTCATTACTGGTTGTCGTTAAGAGGTTGTTTATTCAATAAATATTTATTGTCTACTATGGGCCGTGTCCTGTTTCAGGTATAGGAGATACAACAGCAAATAAAGTTCATACATTAGAGGAAACAGGCATACATGAATTTATAAATAAATATAATGTCAGGTAATGAAGCCATTATGCTTTCTGTTTTATTCAGGAGAAGAGAATGTGGGTGGGGCTGATACTTTCCAGGGAAAGCTTTTCCCTTGAAGTGTCATTTGAATGAAGACTTTAATGATTGGAGAATGGGAGTCATTGGGGAATTTAGGGAAGAAGTAACCCAACCAGATAGAGCGGGCCAGGTTATGCTGTAGCCTGTGTGATCTTACATACAACTCCACGTCACAGGTTCTTAGCCTACAAAGTGGAATGATCACTGAACTCCCAGTCTGGCTTCATTTTTTTGAGTTTCAAGTGATGACAATGAATTGCAAGGAGCGCCTGCTGTCAAACTACAATCTCATTAAGTTTCACATGAACACGTATAAGAATAGACATTTCCTGTTTTCCCTCCCAGACCTATTTACCTTTGCATTCCAACAACCTGAAGAGCCCTTCTTTCATCTTCCTAATTTCTCCCAGATTTCAAAGATTAATTTAAAGTCTGCCTCCTGTAAGAATCATCCCAAATCCTCTGACCAATGCTAAGTCACTCGTCTTGCTTTGTAGCCAGAGATCTTAACCTAGACCTTCCCCACCATCCTTAAATTGGTCTTTAGAGGAACGCTAAAATTGTATTTGAAAGAGTCTATGTGTAATTCTCTGCACGTTTTCCCAATGAGGGTGTTTATAAATTCCACAAGATTTTAAAACAAGTTTGTGACTTAGAAAGGTAGAAAACCACAAGCATTCTTGGCCAGTGCCTCTCAAACATTAAATATGCACTCAAACTATCTCTACTTTATTAAAATGACGATTTCAATTCAGTAGCTTTGGGGTGAAGTGTGGTGCTGCTGGTCTGCCACCACACTTGGTAGAAGGAGACTAGAGTGTTGTCAGCATGGGCTTCTATACGTTTATGGGCATGCTGTTCTCTGCCCCTCACATGGACTGAGGGTTGCTGGACAGCAAGGGCACTGCCAACACTACTTCACTCTTCTCCCAAGTAGGGACTAATAGAAAAAGCCCACTGTTGGGCCTGACAGGTATTCTAAGATATTAGTCTCAACAATTAGACTTCTATGGGTACCACCAATTTCTTAAGGCTCTTTCCAAATTTCAGAGCAGAATCTCAAGACTCCTAAAATCTTCCTGAAATGACAGTTTTTCCTCTTCTCCAGTAGTCCAGTCCCCTAACATATTGAAATTTAAATCCATCAAAGCTAAAAGCCTTCATACTTAGTACAGGAAATGCACTCATTTGAAAGAATAATTCACTAAATGAGGGCATTCTTTTTCTCACTGAAGATGTTAAGTGCAAGTAAATAATGTGGGGCATCAAAGGAACCAGGATAAATCAACAGCACCAGGCCCTCTTTGGCAGATTCTGGATAAACTATTTAAAGCCCAGAAGTGAAGCTTCTTTAAAAAAGGGAAGAGAGGGAGAGAAAGCCTCTGGAAGGTGAAGAATAGAGGAGAAAAGTGAAAATAGGGCTTTAGGATAAAATCGCTGTCTCAAAGAAACCTGCCACCCTATATTTGCACAAACTGTAAAAATAAGTTATTTACTTAGTCATGTGGAAATAACGTGCTTTTAACAACAGCTAATAAGAGCAAATGAAGAAAATTACATACAAGACATATGTGTAAGGAATGTCTTTATATGTGCAAAAGGATCTTTTTTCATGTAGTTATTTATAAATGTATATACACAAATTATTTGGGTTTGCAAAATACCATATGTAATGAAAGCTATGCATAAACATTTATAAAATACCTTTTCTAAGTAGGTCAGAAACATTTACTCTTTTTCAATAAATTAATAGATAAAATATATACATTAGTGCCAAATGGAACATATATTTTGAAATATGAGCCCCAAGTAAAACTCAGGAATCTGGAGTAGAATTCAGGTATATGCCAAAGGAAACTTTGTCTTTGAAGAAAGGAAACAATGCCGGGTGTCTTATCTTCATGGACTGTTTTGCTTGTCATACTTCTAACACCACTTCAGCTGTGTTTTGTATTTGACTTCCAACCTCATGGCCATTTGACCTGCCAACTATTATTTTCTTTGAGGCTTTGTAACGCTCCACCCAAGTATTTCGCTTTCCAGAACAGTTGTGTCCGTTTCCTTTACACTTCACCTTAACGTCAGTCTTGGTTCACAATGTCGTTGTCTTAAAGTGCCCCCGTAAGGTTTCAGACAAACCCCAGGACACCGCGGGGATGACCGGTAGGGCTCTGGAAAGCCAAGATCCCCTGGAGATTCTGCTTTGTGCCAGGATTTACACCCAACCTGAGAGTTCTAGGGCAGAGGCCAGGCCCCAAGAGTCCAAATCCCCGGGGTCCTAACCCCCTCCCAGGCTGACTTGCAGACTAGGACCTCACAGCCGGAAAACACCGCCCTTTCCTGCCTCCTACTCCTTCCCCAGGCCGACGACTCCAGGAAAAGAGGGAGGCCGATTGAGAAAATTAACGTAAATTAACCAGGTTCACCCTGGGCTGGGGATGAGGGGCGGTACGTGCTGCGGTGCTGGCTGGTTGACCGGCGGGAGCAGGTGCACAAGGGCAGAATTTTACGTTCCCGGGCCGGCAGCTGCGCCACTTGCGCCTCGGCGCGCTTCTGGGCAGCCACTACCCGCTTGCCTCGGCTTTAGGCAAATCCCTTCGAGAAATCCCGAGGGAAAAGAAACGCCTCCCTCTGGACAAGAAAAACCTGCAGCGTCTGCTGTTCTTCCCGTGCCCACTCGCTCAGTAAGGAGCCCTTGGCGCTTCCAGTTCGCTAAATCCACCCTCCGGGTTTTGAATGCAGCTCGAGGGGAGCGAACTAGAAACTGACAGAACGCACCTCTCCCCTTTGCCTGCTCTGGCTGCCAGTGGCCTGGAGAGCAGTGGCCAGGCAGGGAGGGGTGACGCGGTCAGGTGGCCACGCTTCCCTGCGCGTTGGGACAGGGAGAGATCGGCTAGTGGAGGCGAAGAGATGTGGACGCACGAAGTTTAGTACGGGTGTCAGGGTGCGGGTGGAGTCCTATTGTCCTCGGGCACCCAGGCGGCAGCACCCCGGGGTCTCTGAGCTAAGAGTCCTGCGACCTTTCTTTGTGCCTAGGGAGTCGAACGTGGCTTGTCCTCCGTTGGAAGCCGCATCCTGGGGGGAGGCGCTGGAACGGTAACAATGAGTGCCTATTGTCCTCCCAGGAACTGCCAGCCCCGTGGGCCCCGCGGCCGGTGATCGCTGCGCGCTTGAGTCTGGCCGCCGGCTAGCCCAGGCCAAGGCACAGGTAGCGCTACCAGAAGGGTCAGCGCGGCTGCCCGCGCCCTCCGCCCCGCCCCGGCCCGCCCCCCGCGCCGCGGCCCCGCCCCGCCCCGCCCCCCGCAGGTTCAGTCCCGGCGTCCGGCTGCCGTGCGATCAGTCTAGCTCGCACCTTCCTTCGCTGCGGCTGGGGCCGAAGAGGGCCGGTGCACGGTGGTGGGGCCCAAACAGGGGCGCTAGCCCGGGGACCCGGCCGCCGACCTGGGGCGCCTTCTCGCCGTCTCGGAGCGGATAATACTGTGAGCAGGCGCCGCGCCGGCGGACCTGGCTGGATCTGCGCGCAGTGGCTGGAGCTGCGTGCGCCCGCGGGAGGCGTCGGGGCAGCGGCTGGGATTCTCGGAGGCTCCGGTAAGTCTGTGCTGTCCTTGGCTCCTTCTTCTTTACCTGTGTGAGAGTCTGTCCGACCCGCTGCGGTGGCCGCTTCCGGCCTGAGCCGGCTTAGAGACCAACGCGGAGCGGGCGTACAGAGGGCATCATTAGCCTAGCCAGTGTCCAAAGGACCCAAGGGTGTGACATAAAGCAGGCCCTCAGGGGCTCGGGTAAGACGACCGGGAAGCCGAGCGCCACTGTGCCCACCACTCTTCAGGGTGGGGCTGCACGGCAACCCTGCACCCTCCAAGCCATTGAAAGAGCCATTCTGGGCGCGTATTGCGTTTTTCCGCCAGAGAACAAGCCGCAGTTGGCTACCGAGCCCCTGGTGGTGTGGATGGGCACCAGGGCCGCACATGCACATGGGTGCACCCTGCAGATCTGCTGTGGCAGTGCCCGCCGGCTGCCCTCTTCTCTTTTGGCGGGGGACATTGTAGAGCTGAGCCTCCAACCTGCAGACCTGGCAGTGGATATATACGGGGGGCTTGTTTTCGACGTTGGTTTTTCAACAGCTAAAACATTTACAAGGTTCCCCCCCCCACCCCCTTTCTCCTTGAAACTAAGTGTCTTGACGCAGACAAGTATCAGACATGTAAGGACGAATGGATGGGGCCAGTCATTTTTTCGTTATGAATTATTATGCTCCATCCCCCTCTCGACTTTGGGAGGCATGTGTTTCATCTTATAAATAGAAAGTAGCATATTTTTTGGCAGGACCTCCTTTATACTGTACAGTCTAGGAGAGGTCAGTTTAAAAATAAATATGCACTTGAATGTTACATTACCGAGAGCCAGGCTGTGGCTGGGACAAGCTGCCTGGACAGCAGCATCAAAGCCGGGAGCGCAGCTGTGTTGAAAGGAGTAAAAGCCCCAGAGTGCAGCCCAGGCTGACAGTCAAGTAATTACATTTTGTTTAAGGGAAAAAAAAAAGTGAATGAATTAAAATGAGAGTGGGAATAGGAATGTCAGGAGGCTATTGCAACATGAATCTTTCCAGCCCTGGTGTATTTGGGGGAGTAGACTGCTGATAGGTGCTGAGGGTGCAGGGGGTTCTGGGGAGGGAACTGATGAATGTGTTAGGGAGACAAAAGATTCCCTCCCCACCCTCCAGATCTTAGCCCTCACACTATCAGAGTTTCTTGGGGGTAGTGCCTTTTAAAAAGAACAAAAATTAGGAGAGTAGCAGATGTCTGTGTTTTAATAGCAAAGCCAGTCTTAGGGACTTCCCCTTAACATTCATGGCAGGGAATATGTAAAGCTCACCAGGAAGCACTGATGATGCCCCAGGGGTATCCTTAAGGCGATTTAAAAGGCTCATAAAATGTTCTAACTTATAAAAGAGCTTTCATCTTGCAACCAGGAAATGCAGCTTCTCTTCTCTTCTCGGCATTTCCAGACGTCTTCCCTTTGATATCACCTGTCTTTGTATGGGCTCCTATTAGCAGTTAGGAATAAGCCACATGGGTTTGTGTCACACAAATCCTTTTCAGAAAAGAATCAAACTGATCTAAGGGCAGTTTTGAAATGTCTAGCACTGTCACATGTGAAATAAATGATGACTAAATGTATAGTCAAGGAATGATTGAAAGTTCTTCATTAAGTCTCCCAAAGAATGTAGGTTTCCCAGTAGGCCTCACCCATTGAATAAAACAGTCAGCACCAGCCTCTGGGCCTTGTGATAAGAGCTTGAGAGGGGAAACGTGGATGTGTTTCTGGACCCATGGCGGTGGGTCTGGTGGTATCATCTGCTAGAGATTTACATTATGAATTCCAGGATTGGAGCATGGTGCTGGGGCTGTGGCAGCTACGGACTTGAAATAAGATGAGCTCCCCCTTCCCTCAATCTGAGCAGTGGAAATCTGCTTTCTTTCTTAGTGAAACATGTAAAGGCAGCTAGAGTAGTAAGTGATGAACAATATTTGCTTTTTTTGCAAATTTAAGTTTGGTGCAAGGTGAAGAAATGCAAAGCCATAGCCATCGTTGCAGAAGGGCTCACGTGAGTCAGTTTGCCCTGAGCTCCAGCTTTTGCTTTAATGTGGTGTTTTAAGTCTAACATGTTCACAAAAACTGCCCTTTTTTACTTCTAAAATTTCTGGTATTCAACAGTGTCAGGAATAAAGTTGTTTTAATCTATTATCACCCCAAGGATTTTTTTTTTTTAACCAGGCTGTAAATATTTCCCAAGCTCTTTGCCTATTAGCTATAGCATTTATCCAGTAGATGAAATGTAATTTATCACCTGAACACCTCCAAGAAGATGTCTCTGATTAAAAAAAAAAAATTATTATTAAGGCCCTTGCATTTAGTCTGATTTCATCTAGTCCTGGCCTACTTTCTTTCTAACCAGAATTTGTGGACATGTTGTTTTCATGGATTGAATAAAAATTTTCAGTTGGTGAAAGGCAAACTGTTTATATCTCCAATCTGAGGACAGATCAGGTATGTAACTAACCCAAAGTCACTATAAGAAAAATACCTCCACACGCATATGCAATGTGATACGCATAAGTGGCTAATCCTACAGGAAAGCTCTTGGGGTTAAGGGGATGGAAAAAGAAATCTTAAGGTTATGAAGCTTCCCAGAGTCAGTTTGCCTGGACTCATGTCCTAGCTCATTGGGCAAGTAACTTAGCCTGGGTACCTCGGTTTACCAGTTGCAAAATAGGCATAATATATTACCCTGAGGATTAAAGGGGTTTAAAGAATATAATGTTTTTAGAACATGCTGGCCAGGCACAACGAAATGTTGATGTTTTCATTGTTGCTTTTGTTGTTTTCCTACGGGCTTAATAATGGCTCTTTCATTTAATATGTATGTCTATTCTTTAGACAGATAGTACACAAGTCCCCTCTTCTCTGTGGTTTTACTTTCTGGGATTTCAATTACTCATAGTCAACAAAGATCCGAAAATAGGCGAGTTCAGGACAATAAGATATTTTGAGAGAGGGAGAGCTCACATTCATATAACTTTTATTCTAGTGCATTATAATTTTTCTGTTGTTCTTATTAATCTCTTCCTATGCCTAATATATAAATTAAACTTTATCATAGGTAGGTATGTATAGGAAAAAACATAGTGTATGTAGATTTGAGAGTGTCTCTGGCAGCAGTTCTCAACCTGTGGGTCATGACCCATAGGAACTGTATTAAAGGGTTGCAGCATTAGGAAGGTTGAGAACCACTGGTCTAAGGTTTTAAGCACTCACAGGAGTGTGTGTGTATATGTGTGGAGGGGTCTTGGAAAGTATCCCTGAGAGATTAAGGGGACTATTGTATTGTTCTTCTTTTCCAGATAAGAGTACAGGCTCAGAAATCTTATAGTAACATACCCAAGGCCACACAGTAAAGTAAGTAGCAGAATGAGGATTAGAACTTGCATCGGCTTGACCTTGTAGTGAATACCCCCACCAAAAGGCTAATTCTTATTTTATCTTTTGACTTCCAGCAAGAAAGTCATTTGTTGTTACCCTATATCTCCTGTGCAAAATGACAATAATTGGTAGCATTGAGGAATGCTTCATGAATTATTATGATTAAAGATGTTACAATCCTACATATATGGGAACATCATTCTCCTACGGAGGATCTAATATGAAAAGTGCTAGAGTTAACATAGGCAGTTTATACCATAAATGAAGAGATTTACTAGGTGGGACTTTGGAATGAAGAAAGCAAGCTGTGCCACAGCCAGGGACCACAAATTTGTGGGGCCAGAGTAATGTAGAGCTCTGGTGTAGACTGTATTCTTGCTTCAAAGTTCTTGAGTGTCAGGGGTGCAAGGTCCAGTAACCAGTCTGGACAGTCTCCTCCTTGAGGCCAGGAGCCCCATCCACAGTGCCAAGCCCTTCAGTACCTGCCACTCATTGGACTTTTGTATCTGTTTGGTGCTGACGTTGCTCCAAGAATTAAACAAAAGAGGAGCCACAGGTAGGGTGAGCAGGAAGGCTCTGGGCTCTGTCACAATTCTGCATTTGCCATGGACCCTACTAGATAAGCTTCTGGTGTGAAAGATAGAGCAGGCGGCCTTTGGCACCTAGAGGGTGCTCTAGATAACCCGTGTGGCCTGCTTGGCCTGCATTGCCTTTGATGCTCTGGGTTTCTGATTAGCTGTGAGGGTGTGCTGGGGGAACTGCTCATACTGAAGTGGGGGTTCTCAACAGGACAGTTCAAAATAACTCATGTTGCCTCAAAACCAAGGGTAATAAATAGCCTTGGAGCTGTCCAACTCCATTTGGAATCTTCTTTTCTCCTATCCCCACTCTTTAACAGCTGTAAAACAAAACAACACCCCACAAACCAGAATAAATAAGTAGCAAACTTGTTCTGCGGCAACAATCTGATGTATTTCTTTCCTTTCCAAAAAACCTCTTCCTTGGCCTTGATCTACTCAGTGCCAAGTATCACCAGAGTCATTTAATGATGAACTGACCTTGACAGTACCTCTGATGAAAAAGCAGTTTTCATAATTTACCCATATAGTTTTATAACATGAAGCTTGGCATTGATATTAAAAATACCACTGTTTGTAAATAGCCAAGCAAAATGTGAAAGCTGACGGGTTTCAAACTACTGTTCGCTTAGTCCTTACTGCTTACCTATGTCATGAATTAATAGTAGAATTCTAGAATCTCACATTTAAAATTTTAAGAGAGGGGGGTGGCACCTGTGGCTCAAAGGAGTGGGGCACCAACTCCATATGCCAGAGGTGGCAGGTTCAAACCCAGCCCTGGCCAAAAACTGCAAAAAAAGAAAAAAAGAATTTTTTTTAAGAGAGTGATTTTCAGTGATTGAATTTTATTTGCATATTTGAGAAGGTTATTAGCCTTCTAGCCTTTGGTTCTTTGTTAGACAGTGTTGCAGAGATCACACACCTGTTATTAGCGGGTAGGTCACTACTTACAGTGCCCATGGATACTTGAACAGCATCAGAAAAGGATTCTGTGGGACCCCAGTTTGACAAAGGTCTCTCTCTGCCAGACTTTTCAGAGCATTTAGTATGTTGTGTACAGTGAATCTCCACAGGGACAGTGTTGAGAGTTTCCCAGGTAGTTTTACCCACAGAGCAGCTGCAGGACCAGCCTGGCAGGAAACACACTCTGGGAATTGCAGAGCAGAAGCTAGGTGCTGCAGTGTGCCCTCTGGAGCTGAAGGAACTCAAGGACATTTTAGAGAATCACACCCTGTGTAAGAAGAGAATCCTAAGGACACACCAGAAGATTTGGGCAAGACCTGGTTGTTGTGCTATTTGATAAAACAAAAGCAGAATTAAATAGGGTATAATCAAGAAATACTTAAAGGTCTAGAGATCAACAAACGTAAGTTCTGTTCTTAGCTCTTTCCCAAATGATATAACTGTGACCTCTCAGGGTCTTTTCCCCATTCCTAAAATGTGACATTTGGTGCAAGATCATCTCAGATAATCTCTAGCTCTAGAATCAGCCAAACCAGGATCAGTGGCCCCTATTAACACAGCTATCTTACTAATAATCATGTAAGCCCCTGGGTTGAACAAGAGACCAGTGAAGCTCTGCAGGAGCAGCCTGAGCAAGCAGGGAAGGAAGGCAACTTCCAAGTCTGGCCTCTACTCAAGACAGCATGTGCTTTTGGGAATCCGTCATGTCCTGGCGATAACTCGAAGGTCCTCTTTGTAGACACATCGTGCCAGTGATAGATCACTGTCGTGTGATTAGTTGGAAAAGACCTGTTCTGTTCAAATACATCATAATCTTTTAGGCTACACACATTTTTTAAAAACAAAAGCATTTTGAGTGAAATGTGGCTTTGCCATTTCAGAATGTGTTTGATTTCTCTCCCTTTATATTTATTTATTTTTGGCCAAGGGTCAGATCAGACTTTGACTTCAAACGTTGGTTTTAACAGAGCAGGAGATGAGGCTCCAAGCCTTTGCCCAGCTGGTCAGCAGGAAAATCCCTCCCCTGCTCTGGGCAGGCTCCATCCCCTCCTCTGTGAAGAAGGGTAGGGGGACTGTAATCTCAGCCCTCTTTTTCCTTGATTCAGAGACTTTCCATAGTATTCTATACTTTCTCCTGTTGTAACAGAGTATTTGAATTATTACTTATTGACTCTTACAGCTGCCTAATTGGACACCCAGCTCCTTGAGGGTAGAGACTGAATCTAGTTTATCTGGGCAGTCATCTTTTTACAATAGGATTTAATGAAAAAGTGGGCTGTCTGGTCGTTGCCATAACATCTGATTCCTCCAATAGCATCATCTTAGCTGTTGTCAAGTCAGAAATTGTTATCAGTCTCCTTGCTTATGTTTACGTCCTGCTGCAGTACAGATATTCCTTCCCAGGCTTTGGAACCTTCTGTAAGAGGAGTCACGCCAGTCATTGGTTCTGGCAGTAATGGTCATCCAAGGGCACTGTGGAAACCAGTCAAGCCCCCACTGGAACCTTCTCAGTCTTTTCTCCTGCCCCAGGGGCTGTTGTGGCTGTCTGGTACCCACGTGTCCACCAAGGTCACAGAATAAGGGTGGATGTTTTCCTAGTGTTGCCTAGACCTCTTGCCAGCTGTGACTGTGTGAGCCATTTATCCACTGGTGTATTTACTTGGCATTAGTCTCTCCACAGTGGAGTGCATCATTACTTAGTTTCTAGAATAGGGGGCCTGGAATGCGGTAATAATCCTCTGTAGATGTTTGTTGAGTAAATAACTGAGGGACCAGCCAGGGTCCCAGGAAGGCCAGTGGAAGGCTCTCTCTAAAGCCCACTTCTCGCCGCATGCCTGTCATAGCACCAAACTGGAAGCTGTTTTCTTGCACTTAGATGACTTTAGGGTGGAATATCTTTCAAAACAGTATTGACTTTTGGCCTTATATGAAGTGTGGTGCAAGTGTATGCTGGTGGGCAGGTTTTATTCTATACTCGTCAAGGACTAATCCCTGGGGGAAGGTGGTGCTCTTCAGCCTGGCGGAAGCAGCTGCAGAGGTATCCCAGAGTGGTGTAGGCTTGAAACAGGACTTCTTTCAAATTTCAGTTTTTTTCTCAGAATAGGGAATTAGCCTATTGGAACCAGAATATTTGGGAGTTTTTCACCCATTATTTGAAATGATCAGTTTAAATGGCCAGATCCCAAGGTCTAAAAGAAATAAAGTTGGAAGAAACCCCACAGTGAGCTTCCAGCCCATTTTGGTACTGATGCAGCTTCAGGTTTTCTCCCAGTGATGGGGCTCACTGCCTCCAGATCTCTGCTGGGCACTTTGTGTGCATGGCCTTCTAAGAAGACTCGTCCCATAGCTAGTTTCACTCCACAGATACGGAAACCGAGACTTCTAGAGGGAGTCCCTGGCATTGCTTGGGCTTAATTTCATACCAGGAAGAATGAGAAAGGTTGAAAAAAATTGTATAATTTGGGAAAAAGTATTTTGAGTCTAAGGATAGTCTTACTTTCATTGAAAAGATTACACTGTTTTTCTTGAAATTTCCTAGAAGGTAGATGTTTCTGCAAAAATTTAGAATCACAGAGCCATTAACATTTCCCATGCTGTCATTCTGAGGCCCTAGGCGTCCACTCAACATGGGAGCATGAATCTTCATTCTCGACCCAACTCTTTCAAACTGTTTTTTTATTTTAAACTGAGGGAAAGAAGGGAAATCTGAAGCTCAATATATAAGCAGATAATGAGATCATTTCTTTGATTAAAGAGGAAAGAGATTGGCCTTACTTATTGTTTAAAACAATATGCCCATCTGTATTCTCTCTTCCCTCACACATCTCTGATCCTGGTGGGATGTGTCCAGAGAAACTTAGACATCTGCAGCTTTTTCAGCCTCTGCCTCACAGTAAGCATGTGGTGGACTTTTGTAAGAATTACCAGCCCACGCCTGTGCTAATGAGATTGTATAATTAATATTAACCCAAACGCAGGACCTCCCATTTATCACTCATTTATTCCTGTGGGTGTCATCCCACCCCTGCTCTCATCTGTCAAGGTAATTCTGGATCCAGTTTGTCACTGGCACATTGAAGCTGTCCCTTGTCTCGTGGTACCCATAGATTTGACGTGGCTTTCATGTCAGCTGGCCTGTCAGTAAGATTCCTTTGATGCTTGGCTAAAATCAGTCTATGACAAATAAATGGACGGATCTAGCAATTATATTGCAAAGTAAGTAAACAAAGTGGGGAACCAGTGAACTTATCACTGCCTGCTGGGCATATCTGTCCTAAGTGCTCAAAACGGAGGATAGATGTGATAATCAGCAAGTAATTAATTGTCTCTTCTTTTCTGAAAACCAAGTCATTTGTGTAGGTATTCCCCTCTGCCCCCACCTCCCCAGTTTCTAGGAAATCATTCCATGATCAGAAGGAGACATGTGTCTGTAGGACCTTAGGCAGTTCCTTATTCATCAAGCCTGGAAATGGACTCATGTAAAGTCCTTTCCTATAATTACTGCTCCACGTTGGGCTTCCATTTCCCTTTGCCAGGATTCTTTATGGCCACACCACAGCCTCACACACCCCAGACCCCACCACTCCTAGTACCACCAATTTGAGGGTCTGTCTATTCTTTTCTTTTTTCTTTTAACCTTCAGAAAGAAGAAAAATAGAAGTTGAATATATCAGAGAACATTCTCAACTTCCTTTTCCATAGAAAGTAAAATGGAATTAAATGGAAATCCTCCAAAAGGTAGAGTAGGTCACCAGAGAATTTAGGAGAGAAAAATGTTTAACTATTTGTATTTATTTTATATCTTCCGGGGGGGGGGGCTATTATAAGAAATCCCAGTTTGATGTTAAAACAACACCTTCATCTGATCTGAAATAGTTGATAGTACTTTTCCCAACTCAAGGAAGTCCCATTTGTTCCCGAGGCTGAATATCCACTGGAGATAACGGATGCAGGTACAGGTATGTGAGAAGCTGGCCTAGTTCTGGGTCCCATGACCAGAGGAATTAACCTCTAATCAAGCTGCTGTAGGAATTTCTTCCAATTGTGGAGATGGTTCACAGGGTGGGCCATTTTAGCCTCATCTGCAACCATTTTATTGATGACTGATATGGCATTTGAGGAGAAAATCCAAGTGGTTATTTTGGCAGAGTAAGAATGGTTTTCCTCCGTATTTGATTTCACTAGATAGTCTGGTTTGTCATTTGGGGAAAAGATAATGCCTTGTGTTTGCATAGCACTCTGCAGATTTTCACTCTCAGCTCTACAATCACCTGTGACTGTGACAAGGTTTGGGCTCACTATCTCCTTTTCAGATGGGAGCTAATTGGCACCCAGGTGTAGCAGAGGACCTTCCAGAGGCTGGCTCAAAGTTTTGGCCCAGCTCTTTCCGCCCAGAAGGCCTAGAACAGCAGTGAGACAGTGTTGCATTTGTTTGGTAGATGTTTTGATAGTTTTTTTTGTTTTTTTCCAAGTATCTGATCTGTGCCAATCATGCATTGATACTGAAAACAAGTCTTCTCTATCATTGTAGTTTATCGAGGTGCCTTGTACATTTTAGGGCAAATAGCCAAGTTCCTCCTTAAAGAAGAGTCAAGAGAACAGGCTCGTTGCTTCTCCTGGGCCTTATTCTTTAAAGTTTGACTTAAATATGTCTGAATTCAGTGAGTCTGAGTACATTGTCAAATTTTCCTGGCGTCTTCCCTCTCCGAGACACTTTGTGCATGCTGCAGTCATGGGTCAAAGTCATGTCCCTTTCCAATGGCATAGCCACAAACGCTTGCCTTAATCCCACAGCTCTGCATGATCCTGCAGATTTACTCCAGCTCACGTTGATACACGGTTAAATTATTACCCTGCTTGTGTAGAGGAAGGTTGAAATGTCTTACAGATGGAAAAATGAAGCCTTTGCCCCAAGAAAGGAGGCGACAGCTTCCTCGTCAAATAGTGTGTTTTGTCTTTCTGTAGGATTCGTAGAAAGACTCTGCCTTGAAATTTCAGCAGGGCAGGCAGGGTTGAAGTGGAAGAATTGCAGCAGTCTCTTTCAAACAGCTTTCTCATTTGTTTATTCATTCAACAAACATTTTTTCAGCAGCTGCTATGAACAAGACGCAGATCTCTCTCCCAGATGGCACCCTGCAGGGGATAGAGGACCATGTGACAGCTGGTGGGTCTGAGGTGTGCACAAGGTGCTGTGGGAGCTGCAGAAGCCTCTGGAGTTGGCAGGAGATGTCCCTGCAGGGATGGGTGGCCCCCCAGATTGCTGGGGTAGGGGGCTCACAAATTCTATTTATGTTATCTCCAGGCTATAAGGGCCGTCCTGCTCCAAAAGGGTCTCCAGCAGAGACTGACAAGGTTATGTGGGGATTCTGGAGTTCTTGTCCTGGTGTAGATCAGAAGGTAAAGTGGAAGGGTTGGGGGAACATATCCTCATGTAAGAGCAAGATCATGGGGGGCCAGAAGTAAAGTGGAAGCAGTGGGGTACATGAGAGGCTGAGGGGAGGCAGAGTCCAGACAGACTAATGGAACTCTAGGATTTGATGTGAACAGGGAGGCAGGGGGACACCAGGGCTTTGGATTCGGATAACTTGCTGCTTCTTACTAAGAGAAAAAAGTGCAGGAGGCCGATGCCTGGGCCAGGCAGGGGGAAGAAAGATGGCAAGTCTGAACTAGGATAAGGTGAATATGGAGCATCTCGGGGGGACAGAGCAGAGAAGCTGGGAATAGAGAGAAAAGTCCAGGGCTTCTCAGGCTATCTGGGAAGGGCCACTGTGTGTGTTTGTTTTGTGATACTGCTGTGCACTGTGAGGATGCAGCTTGGGCCAACCACAGTCCCCACGCAAGCTCAAGAGCTTACAGCTGCCAGGCTTGTTGACAGCCTGTTCAATGAGGAAAAACCCACTGATCACGTACTTTATTGTTACGGCAATGTCAGAAAGTTTCTAAGAGCTTACTTTCAATTTTACTTATCTCATCAGGGACTAGCACTGGTCCGTGGACCCACTTTGAGTAGCTCTGGTCTGGACTTTAGTAGGCCCGTGTGGGATGAGGACACTGATGTGGAAGTTATCGACAGAGGAGGAAGTTGAGGGGAAGTTGGGCAGGGGGATTGTTGAGGGATGGGGGATGGCCAACACTGACCCAACTGGAAGTGCCAGCATCTAAGGCAGGGGTTCAGACATTTTCTGTAAGGGCCTTGTTAATATGTTAGGCTTTGAGGACCACATGTAGTCTCTGTCACCACTACGCTGACCTCGTAGGGCCAAAGCAGCTATACAAGGTTTCTCAATTTCATTACTCCTAGATTTGAGGCCAGGTAATCCTTTGTTTTGAAGGAATCTCCTGTACATTGTAGGATATTTAGCATCATTCCTGGCCTCTATGCACTAGATGCCAATAGCACCACCATTCCCATTCAAGAAGATCAACAATATCTCTAAACATTGCCAAATGTCAAAATCAGCCTCAGCTGAGAACCACTGAGCAGTAGATACTGCATAAATGAAGAGGCATAGGTGTGTTTTCAATAAAACTTTATTTACAAAAACAGGCAAGGGACCAGATTTGGCCCAACTACTGTAATTGGTAGGCCTTTGACCTAAGGGATGGAAAGAGGGAAAATTAAAGAGTTTATTCAGTAAAATTTGAGGACTTCTGTGTTCCCAGCTCAACGGGAGGTTCTATAAGTGATCCAGCTTAAAGAGAAAGAGACTTAATAGCTCTCATTTATAGCGTGTTTGCTTACCTTGTTCTTTTTGAGCTTACCACCTACCTAGAGATATCAGATATTAAAATCAAAGAACCAGGAAACAGGAAACTATAACAAATCACATAATGAAAATTCTATGGAAACTCTAAGAAAATCCCCAAGCCAGACAGTAGTGCAGCTGGATTACGTGAGGTGAATTCAAGATTTCCTCCAGGAAGGAAGTGACTGAAGCAGGTCTCAGAGGATTTTATGAATAGTGGTTGATGGGAAGAAGGTGGGAAAACAGTCCATATAAGGAACACATGGTTCTTATTTTCAGAAAAGAGGGAAGTGTAGTGTCAATAGCAAGGGAAGGCAGCTATTGTCCCTGGTGAAAGCCGTGTGACTGCGCTGTCCCACGCATGGGCTTCCTCTGGGAAAAGAATTAACAGCACTTAACTAACGCTATTTTTTAAGAACAGGATGTTTGTTTTTCTCATTGAGGTTTAGGGGCTTTATTACTTTAAATTTTTAATCTTTTGACTTTAAGCATATAGTCCAGAACCCTGGTGAGATTCTTTTTAATAATGGCAAAAATATGGAATAGTCCTAGTGAGTTAGAGCCAGAGGGGCCCTTTTTACTCATGCGTGGCTTTTGACAAGGTCAGGTTAATGTTTCTGCCTTGTATGGATTTTGAAATCTTCGTGCATCATTTCCTCTTGGTGCAGCTGGACTTCAAGACAGAGAGTCCCTCCAGACAGACTTCAAGACAGGTCGGCAGTCCTCGCGTCACCAAAGGGGCAGTGACGATGAGTACAGATGAAACCCTATTCCGCCACAGTTTGGTTAATTGCCAGAGACATGGGCTTCACCTAAGACGATTTCCTTTGGAGTTTGGTAGTGGTGTGAAAAAAAAATTAATCGATTGATTGTTTAAATAAAGTACAAAATAAGACTGTTTCTTAAGAGGTGTATTCTAGGTGTTACATGGTATAATATTCACCTGCCTGGCTCATAGTAAGTCCTCGAATGTGAGCTCTTGTTCTTCACTTGTAAGTTCCTTAAAGAACCAGGCATGTCAGATTTGCCGTTTTCCAGAAAGCCTCTGTAGACTTGTACTAGGGGTTGCACACTGGGAACAAACCAACCCATCTGTCACTAGACGGTCTAACGGAGATTATGGATGGAACGCTTGTAAATTTGAAGTTCATTGTGTTCCATGTGTTGTGGGAGACAAAAAGATAAGACCCAGCTCAGGCTCACAGAAGAGCTTTATGTTTGTGTTCAGACAAGTATGCAAATACTACTATCAGGGAGTCTGCCGTGGAAGCGAGTTGATAGTGGATGGCTACCATAAGATTCCAAACATGCCCAGTGCTGGCTAGTGTGATAAAGAGAAGTTATGGTTCAGCCCATCCAAAAAGCACAGATGATTCTAGAGGGCCCTAGCAGGATGGCATGGAAATCCCGTATCTGCCCCTTCACCCTGTCAGAAAAATAGAGTATTCAAGGGACCTAAATCTGAGGATGTGGCATAAAGGCCAAAGACTAACAACTTGGCTTTCTCAGGTGGTCTGGGTTGAGTGACCATTGTCTGAATTTCTGGATACTTGTCAACTTGTTATTTTGGATCATTTGATTGTACTATTGCCAGAACTGGAGTTTTGCATGGAATAATTATTAAATAATAGTAGTTTGTTGTGAACAGCCAAGCAGCTTTATGTGTTTCATGTTTTTGAGCAGAGTTGAGAATGAATATCTTAGCTGAATATTGCTGAAAACTTCAGCAGCAAGTTCTTTTCTTGTATTGTTACTGGCCTTGCAGCATCGCAGATCAACTGGGATCCAGTAGTTAGGGAAACATGCAGGCAGTTCACAGCAATGACCTTGTTAGATTCAGATCCACCAAGTGAGAGTGCCTGCTGGGTGCTTCTTTCCAGCCCTGGGGGTGAGTCTCCAGGAAAACTAGTCATGATATGTGAACCAGGTGTTCGAGAACCTGTCCTCTTCCTGCTTTGCTATAACTGTCAGGGATCAGTGTCATTACTGAGTCCTCCCCAATAACTCACTTTTACAGGTCCTAATGGCCTGTCCTCAAAAGTGCAGCCTTAGTACTTTGTGAGGTGAATGTTCTGGCTTCCAATTTTGATCTTTTGAATTAAATGCTGTAATTGCAAGGCATGTACGCAAATTAGCAATGAGTCTCCCCTGTGGTATGTGTGGGTCTCTATATAATCACGGTTGTAAAGAATAATAAATTCAAGCTGTGGCTGAGTCATAAATGAGAAGTCCATTTATAAATAATGGAAGGTCAAATGTATCAGACTTTCTGAGTGGGCCTGTAAAACTCGGCCTGCTCAGTCTGGCTAAGTTCATTTGCATGACCACGCTGAGCAGCTGGGAGCCCAGCTAATAGTTTCAGTTAGAGCTATGTCCTCAGTTTAGATGATATGAGGAGAGGATAAAGAATCTAATAATAGAACAGGCCACTTCTTATCTTCTCAAATGGGTGGAGTAAAACAGACTTAAAAAATATGCAAAGTATCCCCTTCAGGATGCTGGTTACTGGGTATTCATTCTCTAGTTACAGCTTTTCGTTTAAGTTCAAAGCTAAATTTCTACCAGGTTTTTTTCCCTTGAATTTTAAAAGTCTTTATCTGATTGGGAGAAGCCCTCCTCCAGAGGTTTGCAAAATGACTGGCATGCGTGCTCACGTGGTAGTAATGATTTAGTGATTCTGATTCCAAAGCTTGGCTGGTTGTCTCTAAATGAGGAAAAACACAGCGGTGTTCACACCAAAAGCCTCTTCAAGGCAAAGTCTGTGAGTGTTTTTCTGTGGGAATGTGACTTGGGACTGTAAGGCAAGTTGGCAGGGATGGTGTCCCCATCTAGGAGACTCAGAATGAACAGGGGCCTGACAACCACCCTTCCCACACTTTGCTCCCCCTGTGAGGCCCTGTCCTGTGGCCATACTTACTGACCCCTTTTGCCCTCTGCACAGCAGCCTATTCCATCCTTCCACCCAGAAACCTGGGTTCTTCCTCAGAAAAGCCAAAGTCTATCTCCTCGTAGTTTCTGCTTGGTGGCTCTAGGGCTTCAGATCCCTAAAGATTAGTGTCTTTGTTGTTGTCATTTTGTTTTGTTTTTTTATTGGTTTGCTTTAAGCTGCTCCTCACACGTCCCCACCAAGTCCTTCACCTCCCAGGCCCACTTCTCAGAACATGTAAGAACATGTTCCAGGTAACCTTTATCCCTTCTAAATGTGGAGCCCACGGTCCAGTATGGTTTTTGGGGGGCCGAGCACAATGGAATTACTGCCTTCTCCTGGTTGGCAGCGGAGAGAAATGCCCCAACCATTTGGGGCAGGCGGGGAGGTGGTGGAGGGTGCTTGGCCCCTTCCCGTTGATTCAGATGTGGAGGAGAAATCACTGAGTATCTTGGCGTGGGGCTCAGTTGTGCAGTGGTGCTGTGCTGGGCGCTCAAAGGAAAGACCTCTAGATACAAACCGTGCTAAGGCAGAGTGATGAACAATGGCATGTCCTTGGAGGATGTGACAGCCAAGCCAGAAAGGGGACATGGTGCACAGGCTCACTTTCTGCAAGCAGGAGAAGGAAAAAGGCCACAGGCCCCTCAGGACTGCAGTGCCCCTCACCCCACCTGCCGTTGTTTTTCATACATGTGTGTTTTATATTAACATTGCAACATTTTGCAAGATGCAGAAATTTTTTCACCCTTTCTCTCCACTAAGAATTACTCTCAAAACATTAGTAGGCAAACCAAACATTCCTTTCTTAAAATAAATGGATTTTCTTTTTCATCTCAGCCTCTTTGTTCTTTTCTGGGACCTGCGAGTTGCCAATGCAGTCAACTCTAAGTTGTCAGTCCTTCACACTTTAACCCCCGTCTTTCCCTTCTCCTGACTGCTACCCTGTTTCGGTATTTTCAGCATCATGCTGTTTACCAGTACGATGGTAAGGAAATGAAGCAAAGGACCATTTCGGATATCTTCATAATTAAATTATTATTGCTGTGAATATCTCTGTCAGTATCACTGTCACTTATGCTTAAGTCAGTCACGAGAAACTAGAATTGTCAAGCCTCATGCAGGAATGAAAACGTGGCTCTCTGCCTTTCTTATCAAAATGGTGGCTGCAAGTGCCTCTCAGGTCCTTTTGTGTCTTGAAACTCTCAGATTTCTCACAAGAGCCTGTAAGTGGTGGTTTGTCTGCAGCTGGACTCTGTGCCCACACCTTTGTGTACCGGACATTCTCTCTGACCTTGCCAGAGAGTGACAAGAAGCTGAGTGGTGAGCTGGATCCCTCTCTTGGGAAATCATTTTTCTCTAGTCCCCAAGAGCTGGAGTAGCTAAGTAGCTAAGTTTTCCAAGAATCTTAATTTCCTAGGTGAACATGTTCGCCGTGTCATCTAAGAGGAGCAGACCCTGATCCTGGAACTAGCAGGGGATGAGCAGTCGGAGGAAGGTCAGATTTCAGGGTGAAGGGAAGAGAAGAGTTTCTGAGAAGGGTCCGTGCATAGAACCCTCTGTCCGTCTGTCTTAGGTTTGGGGAAGCTAGCGGGAAGGGAGGCAGTGCAGTGCAGGAAAGCCAGAGCAGAGTGGAGACTTGGTAGCTGGAAAGGAATAAAGGGTGGGGAGAGGAGAGGCCCAAGTGTGGATGCCATGCACCCTGGGTTGGCTCAGTGCACACAAGTTCTCGCTGGTGGTAGAGTCTTGACTATACACCAAGCTAAAATTCCCTTTCTCTGGCTCCTGGGACAGACACCTGGGGGGCTCGCTTCTGGGCTAATAATTCACTTGTGGCCTGCAAACCCTTCTCGTTAGCTCTTCCTTTTCTCTTGCCCCCTCTTCCTCCTACAAGCAGGTCCATCTCCCTTCTGAGCAGAGAGCAGAGCCCCTGGTGGTCCTGACTCGGGCTTTCCTGCTCTGATTCACGCCTTGCCCTGTCCCCTGCCACATTGGTCAGCTACCAGCAGCCTCCTGGAACGATGAGGAGGGTAGGATTTCATGACACAGCACATAGGGCTGTTGTGCAGCAGAAGGTTATCTGTGGCGCCCGCCACCAGCCTCCTGACCATGTGCTTTCCACCTCTTGCCCTATCTCATTTTCCTCCTGACTAAAAATGCTTCTCTTCTGAGATCTTTTCCATTCTGCATCCATCTGGATGTTGCTTCTTCACAAAGGCCTGATCACAGAAGGAAGAAGTGATCAGTCTGTCACTTGGCCAAGCTCAGATGGGACGTAGCTTAGCCGGCTCGTGAGGGCCTCAGATGTCCACATGCTGCCATCCCCAGCATTGCTTTTGAACACATTTCCCTGTAGAAATGGTGGCATTATGACCAGTAACTCATGGATGGATCCAATAGGCTTTTCAGGACCTAAGGACTTTGTATAAAATTGGTTCTTTTAGAAAGTGTAATTGGAATCCTATTCATTCATTCATTTTTGACACAGTCTCACTCTGTCACCCTAGGTGGAATGCGGTGGTATCATCATAGCTCACAGCAAACTCAAACTCCTCGACTCAAAGGATACTCCTGCCATAGCCTCCTGAGTCACTGGTCCTATAGGTGCACACAACCACATCCAGCTAGTTTTTCTATTTTTAGTAGAGACAGGGTCTCACTCTTGCTCAGGCTGGCCTCGAACTCCTGAGCTCAGGCGATCCCCTGCCTCAGCCTCCCAGAGTGCTGGGATAACAGGTATGAGCCACTGTACCCAACCAGTTTTTATTTCTTTGAACAGCTTACTCATTCTCATGACTTGAAAACCCCAAATCATAAAAGGATGTGTAGTGAAGTTTCTTTCCCCTCCTTGTTCCCCTTCTGCCTGCCTGCTCTCTTTGTGGACAGTCACTATTATTACTTTCTTGTGTATGTTTCTGGGAATATTTTATAGACATAAAAGCCAATACATATATTTTTACACTTCTGCGCCTCTTTCCTTTGAAGGTGTACATGTTTGGTTTTTTTCCCATATGAGCATGTTAAAAGCAGCTTTTAGACCTGAATAGCATTTTCATGAATGCCTTTAGTTTATTTAACCAGTCCTCTAGAGGTACACAGGTTGTTTTCAACTCTTGGCTGTTGTAACTCTGCTGCTTGACTAACTTTGCATGTTATTTCTGACATGTGCGAGTTGGATAAATCCCTATAAGTGGAATCTGGGGTCAAAGGGCATATGATTTACAGATTGGCAAACTGCCTTCCATCAAGGTTGGAACTACCTATTCCTGCTTCCACCATCAGGGTGTACACGGCCTTCTCCCACCCTAATCGACCCAGTGCATTGTCACACATTTGTGTCTGAAATAGACTTTGAAATGCACCCTGTTCATAATTTGGGAGCTGACTGAATTCCCAGGGGGTATGTTCATTAAGGGTCACATCAAGACTTCAAAGTTGGGAGCCAGACCACCTAGCTTAGTGCTTGGTATCCTTGAGGCCTTGGCAGGGTGGCTCAGCCCCTGTGCCTCAGTACGGTCTCCTTTATAAAATGGGAAGAGTGACAGTAGTGGCTTCATAGGATCTCCCAGGTGGGCTAGTCCATGTCAAATGTTGAACAGTGCCCACCACATAGAGAGGCCCTCAATAAATATTGACCTTTGCTCACGCTCTCTGCACCACCAGCCACTTCTTGCCAGGGAAGAAACCACCCCATTAGGTTTCCCTATAAGCAGTTGGCAGAGAAGAAGTTGAAAGAGCAGTCAGCCTGGAAAGGGAAAGGGATAGAGTTGCGTGGATTTAGCCCAGAATATCCAGAGAGGAGAAGAGTAAGTGGCCGTGGGTTGCTTCTGCTGGGATTTAGTGTGGCTGCCCCTGAGCTGGAGGAGGGAAGATAACAGATGAGGTAGAGGGACTAGGCCAGAGCCACCAGCGTCACAAACATCAACTCATCTAAAGCTGAAAAACTGGCATTTTTGTCCAAAATGTCTTTTTTTTTTTCCCGTAACTTCAAAATATTTGGGAGTTCTTAGGGCTAGCATGTAATGGAAACTCGATGCAAGTTATGATTGCTACACCCTAGGAAGCTACACCCCGGCGTGCCGTGTATGTGATGTGAATATGTGTAGAAAGAACCAGAATGCCTTTGAAGGGGGAGCTGCTATACCCTCCCTCTCCGCAGAATCCGCCGTCTGCAGCTTAGGTCACCCCCTCACCAACTGTTCTCTTACCTTTTCCCTTACTTGTGGCCATGTCTCACCATACTATAGACATAAACCTAACTTCAAGCAGGTGGAGCAAGCCCCTGGCTCATGACTATGGCTGGGCAGGGAGTGGAGTGACGGACGGCCAGGGCCTGGCCAGCACCTTGCTCCCTGTCAGGTCCCGGCCTGGAGGCCTGAGGACTGGTCTTCCTCCCTGTCTTCTCAGAGAGCAGCAAGTTTTCCCCACCCACTTCTTCTTCCTCACTGCCCCAGATCCTCCTGTTTGTGAGTGATCTAGACAGAGGGGTAGGGAGCTGCTCTCTGACTACGTCTTTGTGAGATATTTCTTTTTCGTAATTTAGAACACCCTGCCCCAGGCCCTGGCCTCACACAACCCTGGCTCCACACAACCCTGGCTCCACCAGCTGGCCACAGGCAGCCCTCCATGCCCTGAGTTGTGGTGAACACACTGTATCTTTCCATGGCAGCTGCTGTCCTGGCCATGTGGCCTGAAGACGCCACTCCAGTGGGCAGCTGCTGCTTGGGGCTGTGCAGCTGTTGCTGTAGGCAGGCATTCAGCCACGCTGTGCCCAGAGAGGCAGGAAGGCCACCTCGGGGTGGCAGGGGGTCTAGGCCAGTCCCAAGTATTGTGTACTTATAAGAGAAGGAAGTTGTGATGTTTTAGCAGGAAGACTTCGAGTTTCAACTGTTGTTACTGTGATGAGACCCCAATTAGTTTTGTAACAGAGAGACTGTCAGGACCCACAACTGTGCCAGGCTTGGCAGCCCATGGTCAGCCCACTCTGCGTGGGCGCAAAGCTCCTCTTGCTGGCTCCGCCTCCTCCCACACCCAAAGCTGAGGTCTGGCTCACTGTTCTTGCTTGGCCTTCTGAGGCCCAGGTTGCTGATGCTGACACCCTGGGCAAGGCACTTTCCAAACAGAGTGAGTTGCTGCTGTGCCAGAGGGTGGTGGAAAGTAGTTCTTGTCACCTGCCCACTGGTGAGTAAACTTAAGACTCTTGCTAAAAAGGAGGAAATATGGGGCAGATGTAGTCAGCCTTTAGCTGCTTCAGAGCAAATGTGGCTCCTTTCAAGCCACACTAACCTAACTCTAATCCAGCCTGTGGAGTATTTTATTTGCACAATTTGCACCTGAGGGGGATGAGCGCCTGAAGGGAAATGTCACAGCGGAGCCATTTGGAGAGTTCCTGCAGTGGGGAAGGTGGTAGCTTTTCCATGTCAGCTGATGCAGCTGAAGGAGTGGAGGATTGTTTTCAAGAGATAAGAGTGTCTCATCAGTAAAGGAGGGGCTGACACCTCCCACACAGCCTTCTAGCTTCTAATCTTATCACATAGTTTTTCAGGGAGAATGTGTTCATTTTCTATGCTGATAAGAAACTCCACAAACTTCAGGGCTTACAACAACACCCATTTATAAACTCACAGTTTCTAGATGGGTCTAAGGTCCAGGGTCTTACTGATCTATAATCCAGGTGTGGACTGGGGTAGTGGTCTCATCAGAGGCTCAACTGAGGAAAGAGCCACTGATCTGATCTCCTTGACACTATTGGCATAATTCATCTCCACAGGCCCTCTCACAACAGCCTGCTTATATTTTCAAAACAAGCAAGGGGGGGCCTCTCCCTTGCCAGCTCAGATGGAAACTTCTAACCTAATCAGGGAGTGACCTGATATATTCTGTTGGTTAGAACCAAGTTACAGGTTCCACCCACTGAGGCATTAACACCAGGAGGAAGATCCTACGAGCTCCCATAGAATTGTGCCTACTTTTAGGGGGTTAGAAGAAGGGGGAAGAGACAAGCCTTATCAGCCTTATTTCAAAAGTGTTCCCAAGTGAAGACTCAACCTATTACATGTGATCACAATGTTTTTTCTTTGAAATGAAGCAGTTTTATTGTTTTCTTTCTATTTCAGAATGCCTTCAAATACAGAAGTCCTTGATAGCCCAGTGCTCCCTGCCACAACTTGATTCCAACTCTAGCTCTTTTGTTTACTTGCTATATGTTATTATAAAAGGGTGGTTTATATGTTATTATAAAAGGGTGATTTTTTTTTTTTTTTAAGGAGAGAGCTCTGGAATCTCAGATTTCTCACATATAAAATACATTCCCTAAGTTTTTTTTGGACACTAGCATATAATAGTTATTGTCACTTAGTAAATATTTCCAGCACTTTCCTTATAAGAGTATTCATTTTATTGCATTAATTTTATTTATATACAGAACTAAACAGCAAAATATTAGTCTTGCTAGTGTGCATACCAAAGCAAAAGAGAAGATATATTTTAAATCCATTAGTACCTAAGGAGCTGAAATCATTGGTTATATGCTAACAAGAGGTTCTTAGAATGGAGGAAGAAGACTAATATCTTAGAAACATCCAGAAAATTATATGTCCATGGCCATGTCTATAAAATGCTGAAGCCAGAAGTCTGAGGTTCTTGTCTCTCTCCATTTTTCTTCCCCCACCCCCGAAGTTAAGATTAGTGATCCTTTGTTAAGATTAAAATTTTGATCCTGCTTAATGAAAGGAAATAATAAGAGAAGGTAAAGTTCAGGTTTAGGTGGGAGAGCTGGCCCTATTATTTACAGGCTTTTGCAAAACCCGAAAGGAGATTCTAACCTGCTTTGGTTCCTTCTCCAGGTTTCTCCTTGTTGGGGAAGGAGCTGGATGATGTAACCAACTCTCTGGGAAGCCCCACTTGGCTGTACCCACAGGAAGGTCTCGTAGATCCCATCTCATTTCAGAGCCAACTCTGAAGCCACTTGAGAAAAAATGATGTGATGCTTCCTATCAAACAGGATTTTTCAGAAACATATAACATCTGTGAAGAAAGTGGCCCCTTCTCCCTCTTGTGAAAAGATAATTCTCAAATTCCAAGATGCCAGCCAAGACCCCAATTTATCTGAAAGCGGCCAATAACAAGAAAGGAAAGAAATTTAAACTGAGGGACATTTTGTCCCCTGATATGATCAGTCCTCCCCTTGGAGACTTTCGCCACACCATCCACATCGGCAAAGAGGGCCAGCACGACGTTTTTGGAGATATTTCTTTCCTTCAGGGGAACTATGAGCTTTTACCTGGGAACCAGGAGAAAGCATGCATGGGCCAGTTGCCTGGGCATAACGAGTTCTTCCGGGCCAACAGCACTTCAGACTCTGTGTTCTCAGAAACGCCCTCTCCGGTGCTCAAAAATGCCATCTCCCTCCCGACCATCGGAGGGTCCCAAGCTCTCATGCTGCCTTTATTGTCACCGGTGACATTTAGTTCTAAACAGGAGTCCTTGGGGCCTGCCAAGCTGCCCAGGCTTAGCTGTGAGCCCGTCCTGGAGGAGAAAGCTCAGCAGCAAGGCAGTCTGCTGGAGAGGGGGACAGTGCACCAGGGGGACGCCTCGTGGGGCTCCAGTGGTTCTGCATCTCAGTCCAGCCAGGGCAGGGACAGCCACTCGTCCAGCCTGTCGGAACAGTACTCCGACTGGCCTGCCGAGGACATGTTTGACCACCCCGGCCCGTGTGAGCTCGTCAAGGGAAAGACGAAGTCGGAGGAGTCGCTCTCCGATCTCACGGGGTCCCTCTTCTCCCTGCAGCTCGACTTCGGGCCCTCACTTTTGGATGAGGTGCTGAACGTCATGGATAAGAATAAGTAACAGGGTGCCGGCTCTCCTCCTCTGGGGGAAGAAGCATCCGACACCGACGACAAAGACTAAGCCGGACTAGCCACGGTCGCACCGTTGAAGGAAGGGCTTCCCGGGCTGTGTTTGCAGTTGTGTGATGGGTTTCTAAAGGAAAGTTCCCACAAAATATTTTTTTTTCACCTGTTTGCACAAACAGTTCAGAAAAAAATAAATAAAACCGCCCTGGCAAAAGGAGGAAGTGAGTCAGAACCCATTTTCGGCGGATCAGCTCACTTTTGATGTTTGCAGACACGTGAGAAACCTGGGATGGGCACTGGCTGGGAAGGGCTGGACCGGTCACGTTAAGGAACTCTACAGGACTTCACGACACTCCCATGTTTTCCGAGCAAGAGGAAGTCAAAATTTATTTAACACCTAAGCCTTTTTTCTAGACTCTTTTCTATCTTATATTGTTTGGGGCTCACCATAGCGAATTCTCCAGTGTTAAAGCTTTTCTCTGTTTTCACATTTGAAGGACTTTGTGGGTTTGGGGGATTTTCTTGTAGTTCTCATGTATCCCTGTATGTTTTATCTATATCGCAAAATCTTGACTGTCGGCTACATGTTGGTAAGACACAAGCAAAGTATTACTGTAACTAAGTTATTTTTAAAGTTAAAATATATTTTTACGTGCCTTTGGCTTTTTATTGCAGAGTCTACATTTTATACATAATCAGATGTGGTCATTTGCCTTGTTTTCCTTTGGGGTTCCATTGTAAGCTGTGTATGTGTGTGTTTGGGAAAGTGTATTCATACTTAGCTTTATTTCTTTTTTCTTCATCTGTTATCATACTTCTAACAGCAGCCTATAATGGATTGTAAAGCATAAAGGCACAGTTTACTTCTGATGCTTCTGCAGAGACTGTGGGCGACACCCCGTAATGTTATTTGGAATTGGGTATTTTAGCACAGTACATACTTGCATTACATAGGTACTTCATACAACACAATAAAGAGAAAATGTGAAAGTGAACTTGCTTGTTTAAAGTAATAAACAAGAACCTAAGAAAAAAATATTTTCTTTAAGTCTAGCTAGAAAAACCGCTGCTCTGAAGGCTACACAAGTCTTGAAGGTAAGAGATGATTTTCATCCATTCTAATTTTGATTACTTCCTTAAGGTTTGAGATTCTAGACCTTGGGCCCCTCAACTTTAGAAGTGAACATATAAGATCAGAATGTTTTTAATGTCAGTGCTAATGCCACCCTCTTGATGTTCATCTCTGGCCACTCTTCCCTGACTTTAGCATCCTCTACTGCAAAATCTTGCAAGCTCATTCTTAACCCTGTAGGACAGTGGTTCTCAACCTTCCTAATGCCGCGGCCCTTTAATACAGTTCCCGTGGGTCACGACCCACAGGTTGAGAACCGCTGCTGTAGGACAAATGCTCGTCCATGTAGCAAGTGCCATGTAGACAAGATTATAGCTAAAAGGCTATCGGTGGAGGGTGCCCCCAGGGAGTCAGGGATACCCTGAGGGGTTTGGTAACAGAAACAGGAAATGTACACGCTGATTCCTGTCCCTTCATCAACCACTCCCTCCACCTCAAAGAAAAACACTTGCACACAGTAACTGCCAGTTCTTGCTCAAACTTTTATTTATCTTGAAATATATCCCTGAAATGACCTCCTTTCCCAACCACTTCAATGATTCTGTCCCTGGGTTTGGAGCTGTTGCAAAAGAGGAGTGGGTCTGTGCATTCTCTCTGCTCCCTCTCTGCTAAGTATGGAGAACAGCCCTGACTGGATTTGTCTGATGTAGACTCGTCACGCATCTTGCATGTAGTATATTTAGCCATTTTACTTTCTCCAAGCCCTTCACGTACATTCTCTCCCCTTAGATTAGGTATAATTGAGATGGCAACAAATATACCCTTGTTAAAAAGAGGGAACAAAACTACATCTGGCTGATAAATGATTTTGTTGAGTCAGTTTTCTCCTGGCAGCCCTTCCAGTGCCGGGAGCAGGTGCACAGCTGGTGGTGGCTTGCTTTCCTGCAAAGAGGCACTTTAGACTCACACCTGCTGAGAACTGAATTGATGTTCTCAGCCCGGGATCATTCTCCCACTTTTAACCTAATTTGTCTTTACTTGCTTAAAAGTAAGGAAACCAAGAGGATGCACTTTATTTGAAAAGTCAAAGAAAGTAAACCACCTGTGACCCAATAACCTGAAAAGAGACCTTGTGATTTGCATAAGTAGAGACCCTTCTTGTTGAGGTAGGCAGGGTTCCTTTGGTGATCCCCACCCCTTCCCCCTTTACTCCCACCAGCAGTGAGACCAACAACAACAAGTTTTATTATTTCTGTCTACAATTATCTACTTAAAAATACCAAAATATTCAGGGTATTTTTATCTCTTCACAAATATGAAGGCATCAATTATCACCTTTCAGTGAGCCTGAAGTCACTGTCAGCAGCATACACACAAGACTAAACCGGTTGAACAAGAGAACCTGCATTTCCACAATCACAGTTTACTCCTTTTTATATTACTACAAGCTACCATTTTCTCTCAAGCCTCTGTACAAGTATTTGAAGTTCTGGAATTGAGGAAATCCATGAGTCCATGAATTAACTCAACATTTTAGAACAGACAAAATGATACATTAGGTGATGGTTCTAATTTTCCTAATACTGAAGCTGGTGAAATGGAATCATTTTACTGTGAAATACATATAAACACATGTGTATAAACTCTCATTGGTTTCTCTTCGATGAGAGTGTGTTCTTCGGAAACTGTTAGCAACCTCACCTTAAATTTATAGTTCTAGTAAACAAAATTCTCAGATTTTAAAATTAGTCCACCAGATTAATCTGAACAACTCTTATTTTTTCTTAGACAAGACAATAAACCATGCAAACAGTCTTATTGAATATACCTAGAGCACGAAATGCTTTATTCTGAGGGTACACCATTTCAACCAGTGAGCTTTCCATCTGGAAAAGTTTAACTTTGACCTTATTCTTAGAGCAAGTAAGTCTAACTAAATGCTACAAAGAATATCATTTGGAAGAATGGGAATTATGCTTATTTTTTGAAATGTACAACACAACAAAATCTGTTTTACAACTACTGTACTGCATTTAATTATCTTCCATTTTTACTTTAAAAAATCCAATAGTGATGTCACTACCATTGGCTTCCAAGAAAGGTCAATAATCTTCATCCTTTGAAGGTCAGCCAAATTTCTTTCGTGGAAAACAGATTGACATGGGCGATAGATAAAAACATCTGCTCAAATCAAAGCCATTGTGCAGAATAAAGTTAATATCCCAGAGAGTCATTAGGCAGAGATAGAGATGTCTGCCATGCATCAAAATTAGCAAAGCTGAGTAAGTGAAGTGGGCATTACACTCACCATGAAGTGATCATTGGAGTGTGTCATAAAGTATGCATGTGATTAATTACCAAAAGGATCATTGATCATTGAGGGGGGAAAAGCTTTGAGTTCTGGAGAGTGTAAGACCTTGGTCATTTCATGGAAGAGAAGGACCTGAAAGGAATGTCAAGGGACTGATGAGATTATTTTAAGGAGAGGGATCATTCTTTGGAGGAAGAATATTATGAGCAAACAAAAGCATATACTCCCACCCTAGTAGTGGGTTTCTATTCATAACAGACCAGGAATAGGGATTGAGGTTAAAAACAAACCAAAAGGTAATCCTAGGCCCAAAAGATTGAACCCATTCCTGGGAAGATTCTCGAAGAGTAGAAGAATAAACAATTTTGGAATCAGATTGCTGAACAGGTGGTTCTCAGGGTTAAGTATTTACATGAAATTATCTAGCATTTTGTGAAAGCTCATGCCCAGTCTATATGGCCTATTTCATGACCTAAAGGCCACAGTAGGGACACTTGAGGAGTGAGACTGGTGTGAAGTGTTCGGGGAAAGTCATTTATAATGATGAAAGGATGTGAGAGAAGCTAAATGTCCCAGAAACAGCTGCAGATGAAGCAAGTCCCTGCTACAGCCCCTGGACTGAACTCAGCGGGGCAGCTGTCCTGCCAGCAGGACCCTTGGGGCCTCCTCACACCTCCCCTCAACTTGTCTTTGTGCTGGTTTATACGTTTTGATTATCCCCAGCGTTAAAAGAGAAAGCTCCTCAGGAAACAGAATCCAAATATCAATAAAGACTCCCAGCTGAGAATTCCTTTTTCCTGGGGTTCCTGGAACCCCAGAGGGCCAGAGGTTCTAATGTACAAAGTAGGAAAACTTAACTCCATGCAGAAGCAAACAGCTTCTGAAGTTCTCTCAAATTCCTTGAAGTCCAGTCTCACAAAACTAAGGCCTACAGAGAGGCTGAAGTCCTAGACTTCTGAGAACCTGCCTCTTTTCAGAAAGAGATGATTTCTAGACTGTTCACCCCTTAAGACCACATTCATTCCAAGGGTGAACTGTTACCTTACATGGCACACCAAGAAGATGGTCATGTCAGTATAGCACAAGTCCCCAACATTTACACACAAATACACAAAAACTTACAATGCCCATGACTTATGGAATATCTTCAGCTTATTATGGGCTTATCAGAATGGAGCCCCATCAGAAAATGGAGGGGCTTCAGTACTGAAAAGATTCTTCCATTGTATTTGAGTTGGGAAAAATCCCACCAAAAAATCCCTCAAAAATCCCTTTGAGGCACTGCTTCCTTAGAAAATTCCCATCCTTAATATCAGTTGCAAGAAATATTCATTAAAACGCCAAAGGATGCTGTCCTCGTATCCACAGCCCTGTCTATAAGTGAAATAGGCAAAATCTGAGTAACCTTGGAAAAACAATCCTGCTCAAATCCATTTCTGGTCCCAGGGCTAGAAAATCCACTGCTACGTGTGGGGGCCTGTGGGTCAGGCATTGCATTAGGCGGGGAGTCCCCTTGGAATAATCTCAGTGGAATGGCATCTGTGAGCCACCAACAAGGGGATGTGAAGTCACTTGTCAGCTGCCCACAGTAGGAGCACACACCTCCAGCAACTTGACCAGGGCAAGGGAGCAAGAGAGACCTGGAAAAGCATGGTGAGTTCACATGATGTATAATTTTACCTAGAAATGAGGGGGGAAAAAGAGAGACCAAGTGAGGAGATTTGAAGAGATTTATTTACCTGTCACCAATTGTGGCCTTCACTGGAGGAGATAATAAAGGTTATTGTTGGTACCAGAGGAGTCCACACAACCATTGCAATTAAATCTAATTTTGAATACACCAAATTAGATAGGACAGAAGATTAATATAAAGCTCTCAGTGACTGACATGGTTGCATTCACCCTACAGACCACAAGGCTTCAAGACATTAATTAACGCCTTTGACGCCAAGTGTTTATGCTTCTAAATCACTGTCTGATCTTCCCCCTGCCCTGTTTCCCCCTCTTAGCAACAGCATCTTAGTGATGTGATTTCCTTGAGGAGATTATGATGTTACCCTGATGTCTCCTTTATAATAGTCTTTTCTGCATATTAAAGGAAGCCATAAGCCATGGCCCAGGAACACATAAAACTTTGAAAAGCCTGAAACAACCTTAAAAATTACATATTGACTCCCCCCACCCCAGTAAGCAGTAAAGTTCAGCCATAATACCTTTGTTAAATAAGCAGGGGCATTATGAAAAGTGGGAGGAAAACAATGGTAATTATCTTCCAGCCTATACTCCTATTGCGTGAAAATGAAATTGAGATGAAACTAGAAACAAGACACACAATATTTACGGTGCTCTGGCAGCAGATTTTTCACCATAAATGGCAAGAGGGAAGAGCAGAGGAACGCGATCTTAGATATTAAGATTAGTGGCCAATAAAGTTCTCCCATCCCAGTTTCACACCAAGGCTCTGGTGACCAAATAAAGCACTGTTTGTGAAGCTTCACTCTGCACTAACCTCTCTCTTTAAAAAGAAAAACAAACCAAAAAAGAAGTAATGGGTTTACTGTGGATTAAAATCACTCATTTTCAACACAGCTGGCTCTCTGGTCTTCATAAACACATTGAATATTCATCAGGTACCTTAGGTAATGAAGAGGAAAAATTATGATGTGATAGCAGATTCAATTTTGTAAGACCCGGAAGCAGTTCACCCGCTCACCCACTGGAGTGTATGGCAGCCCTAGCCAGAGGTAACAAAGTCTTGAAAGTAGAAGTCTTCCAGGAGAGGGTGTCCAACCCTCTAACCAGCCATGAAATAGAAATGCATGGGAGAAACTCTCCTTTCCTCTTGCCTCTACAGGGAAACTCTGCAGCTCCCCAACCCCTCTGCTCAGGCCCTAGAAGAAGGGTGCGGGCAAGGTTGGAGCCAGGGGTCTAGGGTGTGGAAGGTGTGATCCTGCCTGGGCACACTCAGCAAAGACATCTTTCAGTCTCCTGCCTGTCTGACAAGGGCTCTTCTTGTAGGTTGATGCCACTAACACATCAAATGATATTTTATGAATGACATAACTGTGGTCAGCTGAATAATGGCCCCAAAGATATGAGGTCCTAATTTCTGAAACCTGTAAATGTAGCCTGCTACAGAAAAAGGGATTTGACAGATATGATTAATGTGAGGATCTGGAGATAGGGAGTTACCCTGGGTCATCTGGGTGGGCCCCAAATGTAATCACAATTGTTATTACAAGAGAGCCAAGGGGAAATTTGGGCCAGAAGAAGAGACAACATGACCATAGCGGCCGAGATGGGAGTGACATATCAACAAGGAATGCCAGCAGCCCCCTGTACACGGAAGAGGCTAGGACAGCTTTTCCCCTAGAACCTTGTCCCAGGAGTCACAGTTTGATTTCAGCCCACTGATACCAATTTCAGACTTCTGATTTCTATAATAGAGCTGTAAGAAAATTAATTTATGATGTTTTAAGTCATTAAGTTTGTCGTAGTTTGTCAAATCGGCCATGGGAAACTAAGCAATACCCAAATAAAGAAGCAAAGGAGCTAAGAAAGAAAAATGGAGAATGTTTAGGATCGAGAATGTTACAGACTGAATTGTGTTCCCCTAAAAGTCATATGTGAAAGCCTTACCCTCAATGTGACTGTATTTGGAGCTAGGGCCTTTAAAGAGGTAACTAAGGTTGAATGAGCTCACAAGGGCGGGACCCTACTTGGATAGGACTCATGTCCTGATAGAAAGAGGATGAGACACCAGGGGAGCCCGTGTACACAGAGGAAAGGCCGTGTGAAGACTCAGTGGGAAGGTCATCAACTGCAAGCTAAGAAAACAGGTCTCAGGAGAAACTAAGCCTGCTGGCACCTTCATCTTGGACTTCCAGCCTCCAGAACAGTAAGGAAACAAATTTCTGTGGTTTCGGCCACCCAGTCCACAGTATTTTGTGATGGCAGCCCTAGCCAGCTAATACATGGAGCTAACAAAGAAGAACCCTTGAAGAGTTAGGTTCTACAGCTCAGGGCCTATAGCTCGGTGAGTAGGGTGTCAGCCACATACACATACGGGCAGGTTCGAGCCCGGCCCGGGCCAGCTAAACAACAATCACAACTGCAACTAAAAAATAGCTGGGCTTTGTGGCAGGGGCCTGTAGTCCTAGCTAGTTGGGAAGCTGAGGCAAGAGAATCACTTAAGCCCAAGAGTTTGAGGTTGCTGTGAGCTGTGACACCACAGTGCTCTACCCAGAGGGGCATAATGAGACCCTGTCTCAAAAAAAAAAAGAGGTTCTTTAAGGAAATAAGAACAAGGTATACCTCACTGTCCCTTGGTCTCCATGTAAGAAGAGGAGTTCATATTGACTGAGCGGTGCTCTGGCTGGTGGTAAGGAAGAGGAGAACAGTCCAAGCTGGGATCCTCAGGAACAAAGCTGAGCCTGCACTAACATCTCCGGAGAGCCCGCCCCCATGAGAACACAAGAGAAAGCGGCTGTCGTGTGCCACGTGTTCAGGTGGGTAACACAGCGTCTGATCTGACACAGGTGTCATGCTGCACCTACAGGCTCAGTCAGCTGCCTTCAGGGGGATCGCAGTCGCCCACGATTGGTTGCTGCTGGTATAACCTTGGTCAAGTGTTTTCACAGTGGCCAAACTTAGGGGAGATTGGGGGAAGAATAAAAGATTTTAAAAATGTTTGAGGCTTGTTTCCAGCACCAGACAGCATTTGATATGGGTAGAGACCAGATTCTATCCCTGTTATCCAGATAACAATGAAAGAGAAGCAGAAAAGACCTCAGAGGGGGTGCTCATTTGTTGCTAGGGAGATTTTCTTCCAGTGGCTCTTTGCCTAAGAAGTGTACCTTCCCACACATATGTGAGGCACGGTTAAAGAGGGGGCCAGAGGGTTCACTAGGGCTCAAGAGTGATGTGAGGGGCATTTAAATACCACACAGGAAGCCGCCTGCCAAACACACAGCAGTGTGCTGGAAGTGGAGCCCCACCTGGCAGTGCTCCCCACATCAGGGCAGGGAGGGAGATGGATGGCCCTGAAACAGCAGCACATGGGCAAAGGAAAGGGTGTCAGGGCTGACCCAGGCCCTCCCACCTGCCACAGGCACTGAGGGTTCAATGCCTCCTTCGGAACACATTTGACACCCAACATTTATGCTGTGGCTTCATGTCAGCTGATTGGCCCCTGGCTATTTATGGGATTACCCTGCAGCTCTTCAGAAGACTCAGATCCTCTCTGAGGGCACAAGTGTGTGAAGGAAAAATGTGGCCCTAGAGGGGATGCTGAGTGTCACCCTAGATAAGGCACAACTTGATCTTGTCGGCAGTGGAAATGGCTTCAGCAGGGACCCGGCAAGTCCTTCACCTGGGATGAGGGGAGGGGGCCTAGCAGCCTGGGCGTCCTGGCAGCCAGCTGGTGAGCTTGGAGAGAGTGCAGACAGCACATGTGTTCAGTCTGACCACAGGAGACTGCTGCTGACCACCCACAGGGAAAACTCTCTCTCAGCCGCTGCCTAGGGGCTTCTGCGGAGAACCTGCCCTGCCCCCACCTCACAACCTCCTGTGTCTCCATTTCCTCACCCCACATTTATTGAGAGTCCCTGGATCTGCTGGCACCCTCCACTGAGGCTGCCCACAGAAGCCAGTGAGCTGTGTGCCTGAAGTCACAGACGTTCTCCACTGCACCCTTCCTTCTCCGCAGCCGCTGACTCACTGCTTGTCCTCTCTCTCCCTTCCCGCTGCCCGCCCTTCTCCCTCTCTACACCCCCGTGAGCACATCCTGGTTCTTCTGATACCTGCCCTGTCGCACCCCAGGGTCATCCCCACCCTTCCTTTGGTGATGCTTGGTTTCCGAGCTTCAGCTTTCAGCTTTTTTTCTAATGACTCCCAAATGACTCAGATTCAACTCCCCAGCTTCAGACCTGAGCGGCCAGCTGAGCCCGGACATCTCCACTTGTTGGATCTGTAGCAACCCCCTATTCACCAGATTCCAGACTGAGTTCCCACCCCTGACAACACGCTTCCGTCCTCCTTCCCTGCGCTGGTGAGTGACGCTGCGTCCAGCCAGCTGTTCAGGGAAAACCCTGGGAGGTGACGCCTCCCCATACTCGACCTCTCCCTCGGTCTCCTTCGTATTTCTCAGACTCAACTTCTTTTCTCCATTCCCACAACTTATTTCCGGTCCCCATAAGTCTTTACTTCTGTTATAGCAACACTTTCCTAACCATTTCCCTATCTTCAGTATGACCCCTGCCAATGTTTTTGTTTTATTTTGTGGGTGGTCAGTTCTAAAAATATTTTTAAATACTTTACTTTTTAAAAATATTTTAAATTTTTAAATCTCTAAATGAGCATTTAAAGTCCCAAACAAATAAGATTCACAGACTCTCCTTGACCATATAAAGCTCAAACTCTGAAGCAGGCATACCAGGCCCCCCATCAACTCTTCGTGTTAGTGGCAGAACCTGGACATAAAATCCAAATTTCATGAATGAAAGTTGGATGCTCACCCCCTCCCCCAGCACCCTAATCCATACTGAGCAGGGGGAATTGGATCTATGCTGCCGAGGGTTAACTGGGAGGAACAAAGATGGTGAACATCCTTGCTCCTGGGTATGCTATGTCATTCAGAACTTCTTCCTTTAAGGATCAGTTTTTTAAAAAGCTTAGATCATTTCACTCTCCCCCTTGTCTAGGAACGGGTGGGGTAATAGGGGCCTGAGGTCCCCTTATAATTGGAAGGCATCATCCTCATCCAGGTAGTCAGGAAGACAGGAGCCACGGATGTGATCTCAGCTGCTTCTGGTTGGGCCCAGAGGAGACAAAGGGTCCTCGCAGTTTACCCAAGCCTTGCACCACTCAGAACAGGCACTGACATAAGCCCTAGCTGGTAATAGCATGTCCCTTTCCAGGAGTGTTCCTCAGGGACTTACAATGGTAGCAACATCAGGACAGGATCTGGGTCTTGCCTATCCTTTGTAGGCATGACTAACCAGTAGGTCTTCAAACTGCTACCCAGTAGGCATTAACCTTTAGGCCACTCAATAGCATACTAGCTCACCTAAAAAATGTTACGTAACCCTACTAGCCTAGAGTTCCACGTGGGACGATCTTATTGCAAGTCAGAGTGAAAAAACCCAAGTGAATCATGCTGTAGCAACAAACAGTATTTATGTTTAATATTTATATTCTTCTCTGAAAGAATGCCAAAGGAAATCTAATTCATAATCCATAGCTCTTCCAGAATTTTCCTGGAGGGTGTAGAAGAGAAGAGGCAGAGGGGTTATAATTTATGCATTACCTTTTATATGTATTATATTTCATAATAAGTTAGTCTATAATCAAATAGAAGGTCATTAGTCCTCATTCCCTCTCACACTATGGTCTGATTCCAGTACCGTCTACTCTAAGTCACCACCCTGACTGCAATACTCACCAGGTCCCCATGACTAGAAGACAAAGTCTAAACTCCTCCTCAAAATTCCTCTTAAGGCCTTTCCTCTTCTGGCTTCAATCTATACAAAATACCTGTTCATGTCAACAGCCCATCACGCTTAGCTTCCACCATGCTGACTGTAGCCAAACTCCCCAAATACCAGATTCTTCAGCCTCTATGTCTTTGCATAACCATCTCCTCTCTCCCCAACCCACTGACACCCCCATCAGAAATGTCACCTGCTCTGTGAAGCCTGTGTTAGAATCCCTGGCCATTCTCTCCTTTTTGGCTACATCACACTCTGCACCGGCCTCTGTATTCAATGGGCTGCTCACAGTATTATAACCAAGCCCAAGTTCCTGATGAAATGGCACATTCCTCCAACCTGACTCCCCAGCCCAACACAGGGACTGTTGTTGAATGAAGGCAAGGATGAAAGAACGAATAAAAAGAGAAAAATGAGACTACAATTAATGTTTACCAAAGAAAACCTTTTTTGTTAAATTTACAAGAAATGGATTCTCTGAGTTTTTTACTAGATACAAGGAATGTCATCAATTCCAAAAAAAGAATTTTTGAGACAAAGCGAACCAAGTACCCTGCATTTCACCAACATATTCAAATGATACAAAGATTAATAAGACTGAAACATTTAAAAAATATATATATATACTTGCAAATGTTTCCATGGATCTAGATTGTTTTTCCATAATTACAAGTTCTAGTTATTTACCTTATGAAATAAAATAGCCCTATAGAAAATTATTACCCTTTGCTTCAATAAGTTACAGCCATTACAGCAGGCTTTTAAAATGTTGTTGGCTTAAAGGACAAGAATGTGATTTGGATCCTGTAAGCACTTAGAGTCCTGAACAAGCCTAAACAAACATTTTTAATCAGCATTAGTGCCTTAAGAAATTTTTAATCTGCCACTTAAGAGACACTAATGTACAAGTTGGCAAAAAGGAAAAAAAAAAAAACAAAACCCTGTCACCTTTACCATACATTTTCTAAATGTGCTAAGGCAAATGCATTTCACATACCCTGCCCTGCTGTGCATGAACACGTAATTGGATAGGAAGTCAGCAGCAACTAATTTCATATCCTAATTGGCATCTTTGGCTATTTCTAGGACAGCTAACTAGTGTTAGGAATAAAGAAATATAAATTAATCTGTTAATAACGAAGAGGAACAACATGTAAGAATGAACCATTTGTGCCTCCTGGTACAAAGCAAAAATTTGATCTTAGGCTATCCAAATATTTTTAAATGATATACAATGTGATTTTAGTTCAACAGCTTTTTATAGTCAAAATGTAGACACAGAAACATGGATTACACACAGCACCCAATTATCTCATCCAGCACTGCAGCTGTCAGAGCCGCAGGACACTCGATCCACAGGCAAATGAAGAGTCGAGTTGCAACCACAGTCACTCAAGAGCACGTAATAGAGTGTCTGAGAGTCTTCTCTTGTGCTATGCTGGGCATCTTGCTGTTCTCAGCATGCTACAGCCTGATTGTCCAGACGTGAGATCTGAGAATGAGGCCAAGTGATCCTGGACGCTTTCCTGGATCCAATATGTAGCCCTCTATGTCGAGACTTTTATAGTTCCTAAAGCAGGGAACACGTTTATGTAAATGTGCTGTCTACACATTAAAAGAAAATGGTGTGCGTGTGTGTGTGTGAGAGCGAGCGAGAGAAAAGGACAGGGACAGAGAGAGAAGGACTGCCGGACTAAGGTAGCCAGATGACCAAAGAGCAAGAGAGAAAGAGTGTCAAAGTGAACCGCTTGGAAACAACTTGAAGGCTATCAGAATTACAAAGCCTAAGCTGGTTTTTGAAAAGGAGACAACAAAGAAAGGGTGACCCAAATAAGAAGGAAACATGGGAAAGGACAAACCTGAAGACAGAGAGGAGAAACGACAAGTGAAATCCAGAGTGCCTTCATAGCAAAGAAAATATGGTGGCACCAAGAAGGGCCATCCCTCGGGCATGCATCTCTGGCAAATAATTTTTTTGCAGGGTGTCTGTCTATACACTTAGATTTCTAAAATGTCTTACAAAATTAATGGTTCTATGTGAAGCATAATGATTTACTGATGAAGATTTAGAATAATAGGTAAAGAAGAGGTATTTTGCATTTCATATTGTTGTGTCAATGTAAGCAAAGATTCTTCACAATGTCTAGGCTCCATCACCTCCCGGGCAGGTGGCAGAGCCATCTCTTCGTGTTCTTTATTGTTAGATGTCCTAACTTCTCATTTCTCACTGGGAGAAGAAGGTAGCAATACTGTTAGGACTCGCATCATCATGGCTTTTCAGAATTTCTTTCTGTGGAAAAAACATACATTTCCTTGCATTTCTCTAATGTCGTTTATGCAGTGCTGGTTGTATCATCACACATGACGCTGCATCATCTGTCCTGCCACCCATGAATTCCAGCTTCCAGTGACTCTCCCAAGGGTTGTCACTGCACTTTGTAGATGATGCCCACAAAGTCACGTCTTGGCCAGAGTATGCAGGAAAATGTGAATGTTAATTCATTTTCTGACCATGTAAAATTTACTGTTTGAAACTGTATAACATAAACACGGAACAGCACATTTTCCAACCATAGTGGCTGGCTCTTGAACGCCCTAGGGTAATCCCGGCATTCCTTGAATGTGATTTCTTTCGATGTTGGCGGTACCTCTGCCTTCCACACACAACTGCCAGTGGGACAAGGGAGAAGGGCTACATGTAGGAAAAGGAGAGTGATATTTGTAGGAGGAACACCTGCCTCTCACCCACGCAGCACAAGCTTGGAGAGTTCAGTTTCCACACGCTAACTGGAGGCCAGAGAGCACCAGGCGGGCGTGCCTGCTGGCATTGCAGCAGCAGAGCCAAAAATTCTCCGAGGCACAGAGAAGGGATTTTGCCATCTTCATGAAAGGCTGTGTGATGACACCTACACTGCCCTGGGGTATTGTATACCAGAAGCTGCTCTTACTTGGAACATGGGGAGCGGGGTGACAGCTGAGGCATGCTCTCCACATGTGGCTCAAGCTCAAGGGCTGGCAGTGGGCTGTGGGTTCCCCAGAGCCCTAAACTCAGGGGTTCTACATGAGAATCATCAAAAATGTTTCTGCACTTGTAAGTGGCTTAATATCTCACAATCTCAACCAAGAAAGCCCGGGTGACACTGGGGAGCAGTCACTGATCAGGGCACCTCCTGGGATCAGAGGCAGGCCAGGGCCCTCAGAATGGAGCTGTCATATGAGTTCTAGAGCTCCTGGGGGTCTCTGGTCAACCTCACATGAATGACAGGGAGTAGAGGTCAAAGAACACCCCAAAGGTGAGAAACAGGGACCAGGATTCACAGCATTCTGTCCCCAACTCAGTGAACCCTAATGAGATGGCACTGCCACCCCCCGAGCTGTCCTCAGGGGAGCTTTGAGAATTGGAAGAAGGCATTCCAGCATGGGGAACCCTGAGTTCATAGCCCAGGACTGATAAGCCAGGCCCAAGGGCTGTGCTGACACTAAGGGTGACTGGCCACGTCTGTCACCAACTAGAAGAGTTAAGGAGGAAGCTGAGACACAGCGGAGGTAAGCAAATGCCCAACACGCAGCTGCTGAGTGGTGGAGTCTGATTTGAACCCCTCTGACTGTAGGACCTGTGCTCCCTGCTGTGAAACTCCCTAGGAGAACATAGACTTTATGTCTAAACAGGCCTGAGTTTAGTCACTGTGCTAACGATTACCAGTCTGTACCTACTTCACAGGATGCTTTTGCAGGATTCTGCCAACATTTTCTAAAAAAGGACCATCTGACAAATTCTTTAGGCTCTGTAGCCTTTACAGTCCTTTCCACAACCGCTAAATTCTGTAGCATGAAAATAGCCACAGACGATGCCCAATCGAATGAGTGTTCCAATAAAACTCTGCAGAAAAACAGACAGAGGGCTGAGGCTGGCCCACAGGCCTTGGCCTGCCAACTACTTGTTTTGAGAATTAATTCAGATAACTCCAATAAAGGTTTTACGTGTTACGTGTACTTGGTAAACATTCAATAAACCTTAGCTATTCTTATTACGCCAACAAAGTGACTACACTTTAAATTGGTTGGTTTAAAGTTCTGGCGCGCCTGTCATTTTCTAGTCTCTTTCTTTTATGGTTTCATTCTACATTCTTGAAAGAAAATAATGGGTGAATAAATGTTTCAATACTTGAATTCTTCATGATTATTTTTCAAAATCCCTTTTTAGAGCTAGTGTCCACTGAAAACTGCCACCATCTTTAAAATGTGAGTCAAAGGAACTAATGTCTGTCAGTGTAACTTTATTATATATTTGAAGTAAAATGTCACCATCCCTTCTTATTTCTGTTTTAGTAATATACAATATAGAAAATTTTACATGTCGAGAATCAGTTTTTCAAGCCTACATTACATTTGTATAATGCATAAGGAATCAGCTTTCTCATCACAGTTTATAATTCCCACAGCCATTTACAGGAACATTTATCTGGAATCTACACAGCACTTCTCCTCTGTCAATAGCATTTGTGGTCTCTGGGAACAGCGTTTCTTGCCCCTGCCTCCATATTATTCCTCTGGTTTAAAACAGCTGCCATCAGTGTCCCCTGGCCCTAGGGGACACCATTGCACCCAAGCTGTGAGCTGTGATGTTCAGCTGCTTCCACTGGCCACATTTTTGACTCTTTGGGAGGACGTTTCTCAGACAGAATGGACCCAACAAGTACAGAAAAGCAGAGTCAAGGGATGGACAGCCAAAGCCCTGTGATGTTTGAATCCTCATCCCAGTGACCCCTGAGGTCTAGCCACACCCCTTCCCTCCCATAGTTTTGGTATGAGAGACAAGGAATTCCCTTTGCCTAAGCAAGTTTCAGTGGATCTTGAGCTCTGACATCACCCTCAGCCCATGTGAATCACCCAAGGGAAACCTCCTCTGCCACTCACCAACATGTGCCTTTGGCACCACAGAAAGTAACTTCTAGAGAATAATGCTCACTGCGGGGCAAAACTCTGCTCAGGGCTTTATACTTCTTCCATCTAGAGGACCAGAAAGAACAGCAGGGCCAAGGAACGAACAACTTCAAATGGTTTTTACATTTATCTTTAATAACTAATACAACTGGGAATATTGTACCCCATTAGGAAAAACGATAAAAAGCAGGTATCACCTGACTAAGAGATACCAGAGATCATCCTGTAGCAAATGGCCTGTCCTCGGGGTTCTAGTTTAAAAAAAAAAAGCAGCATATTATGTTTTGATTTTTTTTTTTTTTTTTTAGTGTTTATAATTCTCTCATTTTGGGGATTCACCAAAGGGTAATTTGGTGAACAGGCAACAAAGATGGCCACACCTGTGGCACCGAGGTCCAGGTTCTCCCTGAACCCCCAAGCAGATTGCTGATTTTTACAGATTAGCCTATTTGGTGTTCTTAAGTGGTGATCCCAGACCTTTTTGGCACCAGGGACTGGTTTCATGGAAGACAGTTTTTCCACAGACTGGGGGGGGTCAAGGGATCTGACAGGAGGCAGAGCTCAGGCAGGGATATGAGCCGTGGGGAGTGGCTGTAAATACAGATGAAGCTTCACTGGCTTGCCGGCTGCTCACCTCCTCCTGTGAGGCCAGGTTCCTAAAGGGCCACAAACCAGTACCAGAGGCTGGCCCAGGGTTGGGGACCACAGTCCTCCTTAAGGGTCAAGAGAAGAGCCAACTGTGCAAATATATTTGCATCTGCTGTTCAGGCAACAGGTGTGAAGGAAAGAGCAAGCCCTCTTGGAGTCAGAAATCTGGGTTCAAGCTCTGCCTAGACAATTTTTTTAAGTGGGCTATTTAAATCTTTGGAGCCTCCTTTTCCTCTTTGATAAATTGAGATGGTGTAATTATTTGCTTCACAGGAGTGAATAGATTAATATATGCAAAAAGACACAAAATAGTCTTACCTACTTGCCTTTCAAAGATTTTCTATACAAAGTAACCACTTTAATTTTCTAACCCTTTAAGGGCACCAATCAATCATTCACATATTAGTGTGAATTAATCAATTTATGTCCTCCTTCTGGGAGTAGTCCTGAGGAAATGGATGGTCTGAAGAGGTGGGGGTAGGGATGAATAGAGGAGCAACCGCAAAAGGCAGGAAGACTTTGACCACATTCCAAAGGAAGATAAAGTTGAACGGCTAAAGAATAGAAGGAAGGGATCTATTAGTGATGAAGATGAGGGGGCTGTGGAGGAAAGGGCCCCAAAAGAATATAGGAGAAGAAAAGCTGGAAGTCATCAAAGAGCAACCTCATGGTTTTCTAAGAGTCCACACTAGAGACTGGGCTCCTGGCTTTCCAACTAGCCCTTTTTTTCCCTGTGACCCAAAGGAAGGCAAGAATCCCCAACATACCTTCTAAAGGTCGGAGCTCAATGGCAGGAGAAAGTGAGCAGAGACTAGAGGGTTTCCCCTGGCCCAGGCCCATCACACTGCAGCCTCACACCTGACCCGGGAACTTAGCAGGCTGTGCTCAGGGCCAGTGGGCGTCTGCCAAGCTGCAGAGCAGATGCTGCCAACTTGGGGTTTTCTGCAAAGCACCTTGTAGCTCTCGGCCAGGAAGTGCTTTTGAAAGGCAAAGAAACAGAGAGCAGACACCTGACTTCATAAAAACCAACAAGTGTCTAATCCCCACAGCAGCTTGCTTGTACAGCTGTGTGTGTGTGACATCTCCCGTACCCACATGCCTGCCAATCGTAACACTCCAGGAGAATTGTTTCCCAAAGGGTGAGGGAGCCCAACACCACCGGGACTGTTTACAAAAAACGATTTGAGAAGGCCCTTCCCCCTCAAGAGTCCTTGATCCAACTACACGTATCTTACTAATACCCTTTTGTCAGAGACTGAATTTCAGATGGCAAAATTCTATCTTCCAGAATCTTCTACATTGTAACTGCCTATTAATTACCTCCGCTTTGTCAGCTGGCCTCACACACAGGGCCTAAATGTTTAGTCTGCACTTTGTGTAATCATCCCCTGCTTCATAATTGCTCTCCAAATTACTCAGCTCTGAAGGCACTACCACAAAGTCTGTGCTTTTCATTTTCTTATAATGGTGCATTATTCAGTCTGCCTGTATAATGTGTTGCCCTGGTCTTTTTTTCTTTTTTCTTTTCTTTTTCTTTTGAGATAGGGTCTGGCTCTGTTGCCCAGGCTAGAGTGAAGACTCCTGGGCTCAAGCAACCCTCCTGCTTCATTCAGCCTCTTGAGTAGCTACAGTTGCACATCACTATGCCTGGCTTAATTTTCTATTTTTGAGAGATGGGGTGTTGTTACGAAGCTCAGGTGGGTCTAGAATTTCTATCACTATCTCCAATTACTCATCATCACGAAACTTCATTTCAGCCAAATTGGCTTACTCATCGCTTGCGCACATGGGATCATTCCATGGGTGTCTTCTGCCTGATCCTCCCACCTCGGCCTCACAAAGTGCTGGGATTACAGAGCCACTGTGCCTGCCTGAGCACTGATCCTTTGAACAAGTTCCCAGTGTTATACCTACTTCTCCAGGTCTTGGGATAGGAACCACATAAGTGGGTTCTGGGGGAAGTGAAGGGTGAGAGAAGCCCTCTGTCTTTGCACTACACATACAGAAGTAGTTTCCACACATCTTAAGGCAGGAGGACATCTTCACTCCATTCTTCAAACTGGCCCTGACCGCATTGGAGTGGGAATAGGATATAAGGCGTCCCCACTGCAGCCTTGCACACCCACCTGTGTGGCTCATCTTCCATTGGACTTGGTCCAGTGGAGCCAGCAAGAGTGGGCCTGCCCAACGGGAATAGGCTCTGGCTGCAAGAGAAAAGCAAAAAGGAAATGAAGGCCAGGATGGCTCAGAGAGAAAGGGGATTCAGACGTGGACACCATGTCTGAGCAGGTCTCTCCTGTGCATGAAGAAGCTTCTATCCCACCAGCCAAGGTCTCCTAGAGTCCAACTCACTAGCTATTTCTAGCACTCCCTCCAATTACTCACCATCACGAAACTTTATTTCAGCCAGAATGGCTTACTCATCTCACTCTTGGGCACATGGGTCTTTCACCACCTCTATCATTCCACTCCTGCCTTGTGCCTGCCTAGAATGCCGCCTTTCAAAACTCACCTCTAACCTACCTCCTCCAGAGAGACTTCATTTTCCTGCCAGCTCCAAATAATCTCTTGCCTCCCTCAAACAACTCCATGCCTTCCGTTTGTAAATTAAGCATGCTCGGTCCTCTTCTTCCCTTCTCCTGTTATCCTGTTATCCTAAAGCATCATTTATATCTTTAGGATGACTTCACTTTGCATTATGGATGTTTTCTTTACAAATATAAAGATCTTATTACCTTCACATCTCTTGCAGCATCAACATCAACACTCAGTAAATTTCTTCATCTGATTGAAAAGTTCTCTGCCTTCCTAGAAGAAGCCAGAGGAAGAAGCAGTGGATCTGTCCTTCAGCCCCCTTTAGCACTGACATTTAGATGTTTAGTTCATTTATTAATTAATTCAATAGTCTCAGGAGTTGTATTTATTTTCTTACTCCTGCATTGTGACTGTATGCGTACGGCCAGAATGTGTACAGTAAAATTTTGTCCTCAATGGAGCGCCAACTTGTTTGCTACTTTGTGAAAAGGGGGATTAGTCATGGTTACAGAAAAAAGGAGAACATATTCAAAGTAAATATCAATGCATGTGATGCTTTACGCTCAAAATCTGAACACCCACAGGAGATTGATATGTAAATATTCACTATAATTTATGTTTGAAAATGTTGGCTTCCTAAGCTATATTTCTGCCAAAATATTTCTTTCCCACAGGCCTAGCCAGAGTTTTGGCCTGTGGCTGGCAACACACCCTCTGCCTTAAGTTACCCCAGTAGCAATGGTACAGAAAGAGAGAGGGCGGGGAGGGTTAGGGGAGGGAGAGAGAAAGGACAGCGGGGAGAAAGAGAAAGAGACAGAAGAAAATAAGAAACTTAATGAAAGGGGCAACATAGCTGATGACAAAATACGATTTTCAATGGTGTCTTAAGCCTACTGTCTGAGTTAAGTGAAACTTCAACCTAACAAGCACAAAAACTTTATGAAGGCTCGGCCGCATAGCACAGTGGTTACAGCGCCGGCCACATGCACCGAGGCTTGTGGGTTCAAACCCGGCCCAGGCCAGCTAAACAACAATGACAACAGCAACAAAAAATAGCCAGGTGCTGTGGTGGGCACCTATAGTCCCGGCTACTCAGGAGGCTGAGGCAAGAGAATCGCTTAAGCCCAAGAGTTAGAGGTTGTTGTGAGCCGTGGTGCCACAGCACCCTACTGAGGGTGACATAGTGAGACTCTGTCTCAAAAAAAAAAAACTTTATGAAGAGCTGAGGCAAGGATGACTCATTTCCAAAGCTGACAACTTCACAGCTCACACAGTTTCACTCTGCTCAAGTGTGGGGAACACCCACCACCTTCCACACCACAGTCTACAACCACGTGGCAGCCTGGTGCACGCGTGCTTGGGACTTTGCCGAGAAATCATAGCAGAACTAGAATTCCTACTGAGGTTGCACCACCCGGCTGCCCTCCCATCCCTCCATCAGCCTGTAGCAGCCCGTGTAGCATATGGCGGGGAGGAGTGAGAGTTATAGGTAACACCTGTATAGCCCGATAACAGAACACCTTGGTGAAAAGGGCCTGGGGAGGAATTGAGCTCTCCTAACAAGCATGAGAGAGCTCATGAGATGAGAGCAGCAGCAATTGTTACACCTGTGGTGTAAGAGCCATGAGATCAGCTCCATAAGAGGCCGGAGGAGAAGGCTGTTAGGAGGGTGCTCATTCTATCATGGACCTGTTTACTCTGACTCTGTTGCTTCACCTGCTTGCAGAACGCCAACGTGGTGTGCTAAAGGCTGCTAAGACTCATTCTTCTTAGCAAGACTGCTTCTCCCTCAAAGACTGTCTTCCTCTCTCTCTCCCTTCTGCTTAAGCAAATAGCCCGCAGGCATCCAAGAGCAACTGTTCCTGAGCAAGGTAGCCTAGTGGTCCACGTCCGGAACCTAGATAAGCAGGGGGCCTGAGACCTGGTCAGTCACGGACTCCGACCAGTGGCAACGAGATCATCCTCAATCCCCATTTTCTGGCTCCTAAGCCTACATGATCAATCTCCATTTTCATGTCGTATCATCCTGGTCTGGAATTTGGCACACTCCTTTGAGCTCCACAAAGAAATCCACTAACACAAAACCTTGAAAAACAATATCACCTTTACTGACAATGCTATGGAAGAGTTGGGGAGGATGATGCAGGTTACTTTGCAGACCTCATAGCAACAACGTACACCATCAAGTACTGCAGCTCTCCCTGACGGCCCTTTCTTGACTATGTGACCACTGTGAACTAGTCTCTCTCTCAGCAGAACCCAGCCCCTACCCGTTGCCTGGTTCCAAAGCCACTTCTGCATTTTTCAGGTAGTTCTTATTAGCAACAAGCCCTGCTTCTTGGTGCCAATTGTATGTCTTTGTTTTCTGTTGCTATAACAAAATACCACAAACTGAGTAATTGATAAAGAAAAGGAACTTATTTCTATAGTGCTAGGGACTGGGAAATCTAAGGCTGAGTGGCTGCATCTGGCGAGGGCCTTGTTCTTGGCTCATTACTTAAGCAGAGAACATCACATGGCGAGAGCACAGGAGCCCAACCTGAATCTTCACAAGAGCAGTTAGATATGGAAAAAGACTGGCCACATAATTTGTAGGTCTCACTGTAAAGAGGAAATGTGGGTGGAGTCCCTTGTTCAAAAAGAACGATTTCAAGACAGTGACCACAGAGCAGTAAGCCAAACATGGGGCTATCCTGAGCTGGATCCTCTGGGGCTACATAAGTCCCAGGCTCATGAAGCTTTCCTGATATGAAAAGCCATAGGAATTGCAGCCATTTACATGAAATGTGAGCCACTTGGGACCAATTAGTGTGCACCACAATAACAATTGTACATTTCATATTTATATAAACACATATGTATTCATTATATAAACACTACTTTGTAATATTACAGTGTAAGGTATTTCATTTCTTTTTTACCAGCCGTAAGGCTTACTTTGTTGAATGGCATTTTGATTATAGAACTAAACCCTGTTTCTGTGCAAACAGTCTTTAGAGGGACCTGGTGGCAATGTATCAACTCACAATTTTAATTTGAAGAGGTTATGGATGATGTGACTTCAAAAGGTATTTCCTTGAAGCACCAACCAGCAAAAATAGATTTAGGAGCTGAAAATAAATCTTCCATTTAATTTGAGACAAACTAGCTAATTGAATTATACTGTAATATTAAGAGAGGTAGTCCCTAGACTTCTGGATTTTATAGAGCAGTGAAATTCCCAAGAAATTTAGGAGATAGATGTGAAGTTACATCTATCTCCTAAATTTGCATTTACATTTAGCAATGTAAACACATCAACAACGATCATTTGGCTTGGAAAGACAAACGTTAACAAGAACATTATTTTAAAATAAAGACAATTCATTAAATTAAATGAATTTGGTATTTTAAACAACTCGCACTGTCTTATTTTTTTCCCTACTTAGCCAGAGACAGGTATGGTAAGCAGGGTCAGCAACCTGACATCTGTGAACTAGAGTTTGAGGCATCAGTGGCTACAAGAATGTCTATAAAAAGGACTGAGGTATTTTGCTTAAACTTGTATGATTCCTTAAGCCCTATAGCCAGGTCTTTGTTTTAGAGAAATAATTCATTTTGATATTGTCATCCAGATTACAGCTTCCCTCTTCCTTTGCTCCCCAGCTCCAATCTTCAAAGATTTGGCTAACTCTGGCCCAAATCTATGTCTTTGGATCCTCAGAAGCACCTTCCATGTTTTCTGAATATCTGTCCCTTGATTCTTTCCTTGATTCTCTCTTCTGTATTCACATGAAATGTCACCTGTTCAAGTCCATTCACTGCTTCCATTTGTTAAAAAAAAAATAATAAAGTTGATTTAGTCAACTTCTTTGAGAATTGTTGGGCACCTGGTCTTCAGCCAGCTCCCCCAATTCACTGCCATTTTTCCTTTCCCTGTCCTTTAGCTCACTAAAAGATAAATCCTCTTCCTCTTACAGAATAGTTCTGCCTCTAAGCATCTACAACAGCTGTGTTTCCAAACTAGGATTCTGTCCCTGAAGGAATTCTGATGTATTTAATGTTTTCCCCATTCATTACTTACCATTAAGCAATCCCACACACTCACTGAAACTTTTGTTACTTTCAATGATTTCCTGCACCTCTGAATTTATGCGCTGCTGGTGTTCTGTACCATATCATATGATTGCTGTCCTGTGTGCTTTACTAAGTGTCTCATGTCTATTTATCTTGCTCCCCAATTCAGTTTTCATATATTTGAGAGTAAAGGACAGGCATTCTTACACTTCTAATCATTCATTCAACAAGCAAGACTTTGGATGTCTATAATGTGCCAGACACACAACATAGACAGCTTGCTTAGGAAGGAGTCAAAGCAAATATATAATCAGATGAATTATAATATACCATGGAAAGTGCGACAGTAGAGATGTGAAAAGAGTGTATAGGACCCCAGAAGATGAAATATTAATGCTACACAAGTAGTGGGATACAAAAGGGCAGGTCATGTAGGGAAAACTTAGATTTCAGGGTGTCAAGGGCTTGGAGCTTCTGGAGCAGATGGAAAAGACGTAAAGATGTTGTCAGGCAGGCTACAAAAAAAGCTTCTGAATTCCTCATATCTCCTGGCCTTTTGCTGGATTTATAGTCTGTGTCTAATAAAGGATAATAGTGTACTGGGATAGAGCACTTCACCATCTTCAAAGAACTTTTACCATGTAAAATGTGCATTAGTAATCTTTGGTCTTACAACCAAAAAATCTATAGAACAAGTCTATAGACAAATAATATCCCCCCCCAGATTTACCCCTCCAGATTTTTAATGACAAAATTTAGACGCAGAGAATTTTAGTGATGTGCTTCAAGTCACCCAGGTCAATGTCAGGTGGACCTCTTTTCACCACCCAGATGACAGGTGAACACCAGGAACCATGGCTATCATCATTACGGAGACCTCTAGAGTGAGATATAGTATGACTTAATTGAAATGGAGCAAGCCTGAGAGCCATAATATCCAAGGTCAACTCATTTACAACCCATGTGATGAAACCTGTGAGCCTTCGTTTTGTCTCAGTGCCAAGAACACTGCTCGGCAAGCCTTCTTCCCAGAACTATTGACGAGATCAAAGCATAGAGTCCCTCTGTAAATTGTAAATCGCAATATGAACGTTAAAACACTATTTTTAAGTGATTATTCAACAGACAGAAGAAATTTTAATTGCACATTACCTTTCGAAAAGTAAACATAGACTTATTTTAAGTCACACTAAATATTTTTATTTTGGCCCCAATAGTCTGATGTGCCAGTAAAGCCACTCATTCTTCCTTATTTTTCCTGGACTGTACTTCATGGGCTCAGCTTTATTTCTAAAATGAATTATAAACTTACATATGAATCATTTGCTGTCCTCATTTCACACCACAAGGTCTATTTGGGGGGTGGGAAGGCCGAGAGGGAGAATTGATGGTGATTACAAGCTTCCGTAAGAATTTGTTATTTTCTCAGATAAAATGGCTCCATTCTCCAGGCTTCCCTTTGAAAGAAATGGATTAAGAAACACTCTTTTGCAGGATGTTTGTATCATTAAACTACTGCCACTAGGGTGCAGGGTAGGGGATGAGGACACAGGGAAATGCCACACAAATGTCAGTGGGTCTGTTAACACCCACCCCAACACTTTTGCAAGCCCATTAGTCAGCTTTCCCTTCAACCATTGACATTCAGAAAAATCATGCAATCGACTTAAATTAAAACTCCCCTCAAAGAGCCAAACAATGGTAGAGTAATGAGACAGACAAAATAGTGCAGATAAATTAGGGACCCCTATAATGTACCCCAAATCACATGTTCTAATTTTTATATACGCCAGCAACTCCCTCCCCCAAACAACCAAGCTTCTCAATCAATTAGTGCCATCTAGCATGTAAAAGAAGAAAAAAAAAAAAATCACAGCTCTCACAGCAGATATTTTCCACTGAGCCAGCCACCCTTCTTTTTTTTTCCCCTGAAGTTAATAGTAAAAGGCCTGTTTGTTTCACAATGCATTAATTCTTGCTGCTTGCAAGAAATTATTTTTGGAGGTATCATATTTTAATATAAGTTTCCATGAATCTTTCCACATGATTCCCTTGCTTTTTAAGCACTGCCCTCCCAGCCAGGCTCACCCAACAATGCCCACGCTTCATACACCCTCAGCCCCGGGACAGGCCAAACACTGTGTTCACTGCCTAGACCACAGCCCTGGGTGCAGGGGAGAGAGAAAGGAGAGAACATTTGCAACCAAGCTCAAGTGTCATGGTGGTTTTCAGCTGGCAAAAACATCTGAACACAGTCATTGCACTTTTCATGCTCATGAAGGGATTTTCCAAAAATCTCAGCTATGTTTTGAAATCTGCATTATTACAGGGTATATCTCCTTCCTCTCCATTCCCCTCCAGCTCTCTGCTTCCCAAATGGTTCAGAGAAGAACTTTTTAAAAACACAGCCAGAAGAAAGACCAGCTCTTTTTGACAAAGATTAAAATGAGGCTGATTAAAAGAAAAGTCGCATTGTATTCTTTCATAGTTTGATTAGCCTAATTTTGTTTACTGACTGTGTCCTCCCTTCAAAATGGCAGAATTAGAAAGTTTGGCTGCAAATGTAAGAAAGTCAGTTTTGAGGCAGGAAGGCCCCCAAACACACTATCCACTCAACATGGAAGCCACCGGTTAGCACCCTTCTTCTTCCCTTCCAAATTCCGAGGGCTGTCGTTACATTAAAAACACATCTTTCCTTTTTTTTCTTCATTTTTCTATATACCACACTTTTCTCTCTTAGACAGGGAATGGAAACAGAATGACCCATGTTTTAATTTACTCCCTTACTCAGATGAGTTAGTTTCTAAGCCACAGTTTCCTCTGCTATAACATGAGGATAACACCAAGCTCATAGCCTGGGTTACCGTGATGACTAAAATGCTATGTAAAGCCTAGCACATGGTCAATGCCAGAAAATGAAAGTTATCATGACTGTCATTACTGGTGTGGTGGACTCTTACATGGTGGCTCCCCCCTTGAAGGCACATCCCAGTATTTGCTCTGGTAAAGCCCCCTCCCATGGTGAAGCTGGGCTTGATCACGTGATTTGATCTGGCCAATGAGACATTAGCCAAGAGAGCTACACCCAGAGGCCTTCCAAGAACTTGCAAAATGAGGCTTGTTTTCTTAGAAAGCTCTCGCTTGCATCCCAGCTGCTGCTGGCGAGAGGCCTCGTGCTAATGACCAGGAGGGTGAGCTACCATGTGCAGAGAGAGGCTGTGTGGAAGAGACCTGAGGTCCTTCTGAATGGTGCCAGCACCACAGCACAAAAACTAACACATCATTGTCGGTCGATAACAAAAACACCTCGGAAGGAAAAACCACCCCACAATTTAGAAGGTAAGTTTTACTCAACTGATGAAGACATCCTGGCAACACTGACAAACAACTAGGGAGTCGCAAGAGCCGTGGCTTGAATCAATTGCAAACTACTTGACTGGGTGAATTAATTCTCCTCTCTACGCCTCAGTTTTACCATCTGTGCATGAAAATGATAGTAGCCACTTTACAGGATTATTGTGAGGATTAAACAAGATAATCTACGCAAGACATTTAGTTCAGTGTGGGGTACATAGCTAGCATTTAAAAAGTATAAGCGATATTATCCTTGTTTTCATTAGGGTAGACAGACAAGCTTAGCAATGTTATTTAAAGTACTAGGATATCTTGTTAATAACGAGTTGGCAGAGGACACTGCCAATTTTGTGACCCTAAGGGCACACTGAGCAGGCAATGAAGCCAGTCATTGATACCTAGGTCATGTCTGATGGCAACTAAGTTTAATGACTATGATTGTGTACACTCTCTTTTCCTTTACTTTAAAGAAAGTGTTGACTTTGAGTTTTCACAGGTGCTTCAGATTTAGCCACTGAGGCCTTTATGCCACCACCTGTCCTTGTTTTTCTTTTCCATGGTGAAGTAAAGAAGTAACGCTAACACAGGCAAGCCTGGTTTAGCTCCAGGAATCCAACCCAGGAGAGAAAGAATATTCATTGCCTTTCCCTCAGTGGTAAGGAGAGTTCATCATAGCAAACTCATCAAGTCCAAGTTTGGGGAGATTTCACTCACCAGGTACCATTTGAGTTGTGGGCAGTGTTAGTCCGAACCAAAGGCCAGGATTTCACCACAATCCAAGCATTCCTGGAACCACACAGTCAAAAGTAAGGGGAGTTGAGGGCGGCGCCTGTGGCTCAAAGGAGTAGGGCATCAACCCCATACACCAGAGGTGGTGGGTTCAAACCCGGCCCTGGCCAAAAACTGCAAAAAAAAAAAAGAAAAAAAAAAAGTAAGGGGAGTTGAGAGACTGTATTGAGAGGCCTCTAACAAACGCAGGCAGTGCTTATCGGAAGGCGCCTGAAAGATACTATTTTAAAAGCAGTCAGGCTTCAGAGGGGGTAGTCATAAACCTCAAAGATCCCTTCCACAACTCATAATCCTGCACTTCTTCAGAGGAAAGCAAGTTTTACTTTTGCTGGCAGCATGAGCCTGCCAAAGAATGACTGGATAGTTTTTAGGTGAATGCACTATTCTCTGAGTGATTTGGAAACCTTTTGTAGGAAAATGGTAAGATGGGTTTTCCCAGAATTCTAGGACTAGCAGGATTATTGAGCTGATACCCAGAGCTCTTGTTGTTTTGTTTGGCATGTTTAAATGCTTCAGAATTTAATCATGGCCAGTTCTTCCCTCTGTGTCTCTCTCAGCTGAAGACAACTGGGCAGGTTGTGGGACCCTGTGGACTCCTGGCAGGCAGAGCCTGTGTTTCTCCAAGGCAGAGCCTTCCTCTTATGCATGTCGTGGCTTCTGTGCTGCCCTGCTCCTTCCTCCCAGCAGCCCCCTTCTCAGTCTGCATGTCAGCTCACACCAACTTCCGGAAGGCCCAATCCATTTCCCTGGGTGTGTAGATGGCTCAATTCATAAAGTCACCTGAAATACTTTCAGTCTAGTAGGTGAAAGGGGGAGATGTGGCTGGGTCAGAACAAAGTTACAGAAAGGCTGGCACCACCAAGAAGCCAAAAATCCTGGAAAAAAGGAAAATCTGATGTGAATGCAAAGAAGAGGGAAGGCCCAAGAGAAGTACGAGAAGCCAACAGCAAGGAACAGGAGCAGGAAAGACAGGCTAGCACAGGCTCAGGGCAAAGCTGCTCACATTTCTGCCCACCTGCCCTGGGGTAAGCCCCTGGCAGCAACTCACTGGACAAATTCCCTACAAGCTCCATACCTTAGTATTCACACCTGGGCTACTAACCCTCTGTCACTAGTGCTAAGAAAATATTAGCTGAAGGCCCCTCTGAGTAAAACACCAGGTTACCAGTATGTGACAGCATGATGCAGAACTCACAGTGGAAATGTCTCTTCCTCTTCCTCTGCCCAAGCCCTGGGCCATCCAAGGCAACCTGGTGAGTTAAAGGGGAATAGAAAAGGGGCTCCTTAGGAAACACCAAGCCAGGCATGCCTCCCCTCCCCACTCCCCACATGTTTCTAGGCAAAAGCCAATCTGCTCAGAGGACAACAGAGCTTCTGCTCCCGTTGTGACTATTATTTGGACCTGAACATTTTTATTATAAATATGATGTAGTTTTCTGGCTAGATGTAACCAGAGACTTTCATTATTATCTGAGAATGACCCCAAAGAGGATTACACCTATGTGAGATTTCATCCAAGAAGTCAGGAGAAAGGCCCCATGGAAACAAGATGACTTCTACGATCAGACAGATCAAACTGCAGTTGTGCAGTGTATTGGTGATATGTCTGTGGGTCCACCAGAGTCTAGTGAGCATCTGTGAAATCAGATCTGGCTGGAGAGAGCAATGAGGAGGCAGCTTAAGCTGGAAGATCAGGTTGCTGACGTTTGATGCCTCTTTGTGGTTGCTGGGGTGTGGGGACTCTGCCTGCTTCTCCTAATCTCTACCCCCAATTTCTCCAAGAGCTCCTTCCTACTGACCGTGGCCAGCCTGGCTGGCCCCTGCATAGCTAATACCACACAGGGCCTCAGACCAGATTACTTCAAGCTTTTTAAAACAACTTCAAAAGAAGTTTTTAGAGTTTTAGAGAACCAAGACAAAGCATCCCTGTCATATGAGCTCATATTCAGAACCAGTGGAAAGGAATGGTGATCAAAACATCATTTATCTTACTGGTGAAGCTGCTGGAGATCGTGGCTTAGGTGCGAGGGCCGTGCAAGTATGAGAGCATTGCACCCCCAAGTTAAGTGTGTCTACAACAGCCCTGGATAGCACAAAGGAAAGAAGAAGACCAGAATAAACAGCCTCTGAGGCAGGCTGATTCCAGAGCTAGAAGGGAGGAGAAGTGTCTGAGCCCCTCATCAGATAAATCATTCCAACCCTTAGGGTGAAGGAGTGAGAGGGCAGAAGTGTTAAAACCACCAAGTTCCTGCTAGGGGGAAGCCAGAGGAGTCATAACTGGGTGTGCACTTCCTGCTGGTCTTACTATTAAACAGGTGAGAGCTGTGCCTCTTGGTTGAAGAGAATGGGGAAAGTGATGGCCCATGCACCCAACACCTCTCACCTGTGGTGTATTCTGAGCCCACAGAGACTCATTCCAACTAAGCATCTTTGGAATACACTGTCTGGGGCTCCTGGCAAGAGATCCTCACGTGGACTCAGGTCGTGCTACTGACGTGACTCACGAATACTTTGGTAGATTTTATTTCTAAATAAAAGGAGCTTGACACCCAGCTCCTTGAATTTTTGGGGTACCCACCACGGCCCCATCTATTCCTATGTATAGCCCACCCCAGGATCGTCCTCAGGCATCTCTGTGCCTGTCACCCAGCCCTTTCTGGGGAACAAGGAAGAGAAGGCGTGAGGCCAGCCTGCTCCCTCTGTCTTGGCCTCGTTCAGGATCAAGGGCCACCTGCTGGGCTCTGACCTCCCTTGGATCCTAATCTAACTGTGGGCCTTGGGTTGTGCCTCACTTGGACCTCGCTTCACTAATAGTCATTCAGCTACCAAGCAAGTAGGCTTGGTCAGAAGACAAATTCCTGGGAAAGGTCAAAAATGAATGACAATGCTTGCTGACTGGGGAGGGCAGAGCTGTGTGGATTCATATTATTGGATATTTACTTCTGGTTCCCTTCTTTAATCCAGTAATGTTCAACTTTTGGGTAGTGGGGGCAAGAGGAGAATCATGAATTCCTTGTATAAACTAATGCAAGTCAGAGGTACTTTCTCTCCAAAATGCACATCCTCACATGCTGTATATATGTGTATAAATGTCAGTATACTTGTATATGTGTGTATATATACCCACATGTTAACATACACATTATTTTATATATAAAGCATGTATGATACATATTTCTGTATATTAAAGTATATATATGCACACGTGTGTGTGTCAGTGTGTATATACATGTGAAATATACACTCCCTTGAAACCTACATACACACACACATATGTATCCCAAAATAACAACCTCTGCTTTAAATCCTACAGAGTTGTAGAATATACATAAGACATTAAATATAGTGTGGTACAAAATAAGGATTTTGATTAAAAACATTTTTCTTTTAATAAATCGATAGTCTATGCTCTTTTAAAAGTTTAAATAAAGATAATAAAGACAATTAAAACCATGTAAGAGAAGAGGAAAATTAATTGTATCAGCAACAATATTGTTTTTGTAATTGAACTCTCATATTTAAGTCTGAACTTCCCAGGCAGCCAAGAGAAACATCAGGAAAAGTAACCAATTCTTGAGAACTATGTATTTGCTAAGAACTTTGAAGGATACAGAAGTATAAAGTGCAGTCCTTCTCCTTAAGGAGTAAAGAATAATTTTTATTCGAAAGTTCAGAAGCTGAAGACCAGGATGGGGAAACACGACGCTTGTTTCCTGCTATAGATGGAGGCGAGGCTCTGTGGCCACAGATTAGCACTGTGTTGTCACAGAAAGAGAAAACATTGTTTATTGGGAAACACATCTAAGAGTCAGGAAAAATGTTGCCAACCAGCTCTGGAGAAAATGCAATTTGTAAGCTGAGGCATCCTATCAGCATGCCTGGTGATGGGGTGCCTCCAGGAAGAGGCCCAAACCTCAGTGAGTCTACAAAGACAACTGAATTCTTATGGTCAATTTTTTTCTTCTTGAGGAGTCTTTTTTTTTTTTTTTTGAGACAGTCTGAAGCTGTCGCCCTGGGTAGAGTGCTGTGGCATCATAGCTCACAGCAACCTCAAACTCTTGGGGTTAAGCGATTCTCTTGCCTCACTCAGCCTTTCAAGTAGCTGGGACTACAGGCGCCTGCCACAACGCCCAGCTATTTTTTAGTTGTTGCAGTTGTCATTGTTGTTTTAGCAGGTCTGGGCCAGGTTCAAACCCTCCAGCCTCAGTGTATGTGGCCAGCACCCTGGAGGAGTCCTTAAGAGTACAAGCAAATTATCATTTTCTTTCTGAAAAATCAATCCCAAAACAGCTGCTGGATTGTACATTTCCTTCAGGACCCTAAAAAATCTGCTTTGATTCCAGCTGGTCATATTCTTCAAGGGAATCCCTGAGAATGTATTTCATGAAAAGTCTCCAGATCCAAACTCTATGGGATTCAGCTGCTGCTGAGAAGAAACCGCTCCCCCCTAACTTCTCTGGAAGCCACAGATACCCGGCTGACCTGCTTTTTGTGATTTGACTTAGCCACCTTCCCATTTCCACCCCGAGTAATCATCCCTGTGTGTGGACGCCTCCCCCCGGGATCGTGCCTTCCCGTCTGGCCGTGTGGATCAGCCCCTCACTGTCCCCTGCACTCAGTGTCTCCCACTGTCCCTCTGACAACTCACGTGCTCTCTCCGTGAAGGTCCCTCGGCAACGTTCTACCCTCTCCAGGGCAGCGTGCTTAGGCTGCTTCTCATTTGCCATCTTGCTCTTTTTCCAAGGCCGGTCTTTCTAGTAGAAATTCCTTTGAGGGTTGCCAGACCATCAGCTTAATGGGAATTCAAGATACCAGCCAAGAAATCACAGAAGAGCATCTTCTCTTCTTCTACTGTGGTAACAAATAATGTCATGGGAGACTGGCATCTCTGTGAACAACACATCCACATGCTTAGTCCACAAGCACTATGCAGTGCTTACCAGGCCAGGCCCTGCTCAAATGCCACTCATTTGCCTCCTTTAACAACTCTCGGAGGGGACTCCTAATACTGTCTCCAATTGGCAGAAGAGACTGAAGCACAGAAAAGTCAAATTGCCCATATTAATCGTAAATTACAGAGGCAAGATTTGAAAGCAGGAAGTCTAAGTGCAGGGATATGTTCTTATTATACTAGTGGTTATGAAACTACAGCATATGTTAGAATCACCTGGAAGGTTTGTTAAAATGCAGAAAGCTGGGTCCTATCCCTGGAGATTCTGGATCAGCAGATAGAGTATTGGGGGCTTGGGAATTTGCACTGCCAGCAAGGTCCCCATGTGATGCTGATGCTGATGCTGCTGGTTCTGGAGCCTATGCTCCCCAAGGCATCAGTTGAAAACCTTCTGGCTCACCCACTTGCACATTCTGCTTAAATTGTTCTCAGTGAATCCTGATCATCAGTCATTTTTCACATTTTTCCAGGTGATGCTAATAAGCAGCTAGGCTGAGAATCCCTTCTCTGCTTGAATCATTGCTTCCCAGTCCTGGTCACACCTTGGAATCACCTGGGGAATTTTCAAACCTGCTGCTGCCTGATGTGCCCCCCTCAGACATTCAGACATTCTGATTTAATTGGCATGGCCCTTAAAGTCCCTGGGCATAAGGTTCTTAAAGATTTTATAAGAGATTCTGGTGTGCACCAACACTTTGAAGATCACTGCTCTCAATTTGTTTTTTTTTTAGAGACAGAGTTTCACAGCTCACAGCAACCTCAAGCTCTTGGACTTAGGCAATTCTCTTGCCTCAGCCTACCGAGTAGCTGGGACTACAGGTGCCCACCACAACGCCCGGCTATTTTTTTGTTGCAGTTTGGCCAGGGCCAGGTTCGAACCCTCCACCCTCGGTAGCTGGGGTCGGTGCCCTACACACTGAGCCACAGGCACGGCCCCTCTCAATTCTTTTCACTTTTAGAATCCATCAGTTTGCTGATGGTCAGTTTGCCTGGGTCCTCGGGGCTCTTCGGTGGTCCTAACACATGGTATTAAAGTTAGCCTGGCCAGAGATTAGCTGCTGCTAGAACACCAGCTGCCTTCTAGCAAATATTTCTACTTAGGGTCACAGATTTTTTTTTCCAAATCAGTCCCCTCACAAAAGGGCCAAGTGAACCATTCCTGACTCAGATAATAACTTGATCTTGGCAGACCATTGAAATTCTCTCTCGTTGTGTTCTCCCAAATTTGGAGTGGTTTGCATTACAAAAAGATTCTCTGTTTTATGAAGGAATTCCAGACAAGTTTTCTTGAATGTGTACTTAAAAATAATATCTGATTTGCACTCACTCATAAATTAAGGTCTGGGCTTTAAACATGATAGCTTGTATATCCCCCGACGTTGGCAGAAGCATCTTTCAAGACATTGGTTTGTTCTACACTCTAAGGTCTGAACGTTTCCCTCTGAGTTCCTTTGTTAACTCTGCTGTCTGTGAAGCTGTGGTGAGAGATTACACTTTCAGACGTCACTGAGCTGTTTGGCCAGCCCTCTGTTACCAAAACAGATATGGACAACATTAAGAGAACAATGCAGGTGATGCTTTCTTTTGCTAGGGAAAACTTAGTCCATGTTATTCATTCATTAGCCTTCTTGAAAGGTTCTTGATATAATAAAATAATTTTTTTTCATTAGATTATGCTAGCAAAGATAAATTCACTTACAAGTTTGTGAACTCAGCGTGATGTATTTTCCTAGGAAAAAAACCTGCAACAGAGTACTTGGGAGAAAGTTTAATAGATGGCATCATGACTTCTTTCATCCAGTTTTACTGAGGTATAATTTCAGGTATACAAAATGATGTTTTGATGTATTGTACATTGTGAAATAATTATCACAGTCAAGCTAATTAACTTATTCATCACATAACATAGCTACTTTTTTTTGTAGTGAGAACACCTTACTCTCTTACTGCATTTCAAGTATACAGTATAATGTTAACTCTAGTCACCACACTGTGCATTAAATCTCCAGAAGGTTTCTTCATAACTACAGCTTTGTGCTCCTTTAGTAACAACTCCCCTTGACAACCCCTCAGGCCCTGGAAACTATCATTCTACTCTCTGCTTTTCTGAGTTCCACTTTTTTAGATTCCACATATAAATGAGCTCGTGCAGCATTTGTCTTTCTGTGCCTGGCTTATTTCACTCAGCGTTATATCCTTCAAGTTCACCCATGTGGTCACAAATGGTAGCATTTCCTTCTTTTTTAAGGTTGAAGATTTCCTTGCGTATGCCACATTTTTTATTCATTCATTCATTGACAGACACTAGGATTGTTTCTATGTCTTTGCTTGTCTTTTTTTTGAGAAATGTCTGTTGAGGTCCTTTGCCTATTTTTCAATCAAATTATCTTTATTATTTTTTTTTTTTTAGCTGTCTAAGTTCCTTATACATTTTGAATATTAAGTCCTTATCAGATGTGTGGTTTGCAAGTGTTTTCTTGCAACCATTATATAGGTTGTCTCATTATTCTGTTTATTTGTTTTCTTTGCTGTGCAGAAGATTTTTAGTTTGATGCAATCCAATCTGTCACTTTTTTACTTTTCTTGCCTGTACTTTTGGGGTTGTATCCAAAAACATCATTGCCCAGAGATCGATGTCAAGAAGATTTATTCTATGTTTTCCTTTAGTAGTTTTACAGTTTCAGTACATATATATATATATGTCTTTAAGCCATTTTAAGTTGATTTTTGTACATGGTGTGAATTAAGAGTCCAATTTCATTTTTACATATGGATATCCAGTTTTCCCAACACCATTTATTGAAGAGACCATATTTTTTCCATTTTATATTATTGGTACCCTTGTCAAAGGCCAGTAGGCCATAAATGCTTGTATTTATTTCTGGACTCTATTCCATTCTACTGGTCTATATGTCTGTTTTTATGTCAGTACCATATTGTTTTGATTACTGTAGCTTTGTAATATATTTTGCAATCAGGACATATGATTCTTCCAGCTTTGTTCTTCTTGGTCAAGATTGTTTTGGCTGTTTGTAATTGTCCATGACTTTATATAAATTTTAGGATTTCTTTTTCTATTTTGGTGAAAAATACTATTGAATTTTGATAGAAATTGTATTGAATCTATAGATTGCTTTGGGTGTTGGAATCTATAGATTGCTTTATGTAGTATGGACATTTTTACATTATTAATTTTTCCAAACCATGAACACAGGATGTATTTCTGTTTTTTTTGTGTCTTTTTCAATTGATTTCATCATTGTTTTATAGTTTCCAGTGTATAGATATTTTACCTTGGTTAAATTTGTTCCCAAGAATTTTATTCTTTTAATGCAATTATAAATGAATTTTTGAAAAATTTCTTCTTATTGATCCCTCTCCTAGAGCATAGAAAGGCAACTAATTTTTGTTTCTGCAACTTTACTGAATTTGTTTATTAGTTCTCCTAGTTGTTTGGTGGTGCCTTTAGAAGTTTCTATATGTGAGATCATGTCATCTGTAAACAGACAATTTTACTTCTTCCTCTCTGATTTGTATGCCTTTTATTCATTTTTCTTTCCTGGCTGCTTCAGCTAGCACTTACAGTACTCTCTTTACTAGAACTGGTAAAAGCAGGCATACTTGTTTTGGAAAAGCTCTCAATTTTTCACAATTGAATGTGTTAATTGTGGGCTTGTCATACATGACCTTATTATGTTGAGGTATATTCCTTCTATACATCATTCGTTAAGTTTTTATCATGAAGGGATGTTGGATTTTATCAAATACATCTATTGAGATGATCATATGATTTTATGCTTCATTCTGTTAATGTGATATAGTATCTTCATTGACTTTTGTATATTGAAATGTCCTTCCATTCCAAGAATAAATCTCACTTCATCATGGTGTATGATATCTTGAATATGCTGCTGAATTTGATTTGCTAGTATTTTATCAAAGATTTTTGCATCTATGTTCATAACTTCTTTTTTTTTATTTTAAAATTTTTTTTTATTAAATCATAATTGTGTACATTGGTGCAATCATGGGGCACAATGTGCTAACTTCATATACAATCTGAAATAGTTTCATTGAACTATTTAACATAGCCTTCATGGCCTTTTAATCACTATATGAAGACATTTATATTCTACATTTAGTAATTTTCACTTATACCCTTCTAAGATGCACCATAAGTGTGATCCCACCAATCACCGTCCCTCCACCCATCCTCCCCCCTCCCCACCCCTCCCTTGCCCCTTTTCCCATTTCTTGTACTATGCCTGACATAAACTAAATTTGAAAGTGTTCTCTTCTCTTCAATTTTTTGGAAGAGTTTGAGAAGGAGAGGTGTTTATTCAAAAATGTTTGGTAGAATTTACCTGTGAAGCCATCTGGTCCTGGCTTTTCTTCATTGAGAGACTCTTTATTACTGATTCAACATCCTTACTCATTATTGCTCTGTTCAGATTTTCTATTTCCTCATGATTCTGTCTTGGTAGGTAATATGTTTCTAAAATTTATTATTTCTTTTAAGTTATCCAGTCTGTGGGTGTGTAATTATTCACAGTAATCTCTTATGCTCCTTTGTGTATCTGAGGTATCTGTTGTAGTGTCCCTTTCATTTATAATTTGATTGGCCTCGTCTCTTTTTTCTTGATTGGTTTATCTTAAGAGTTTTCCTTTCTTATCTTTAAAAAAAATAACTCATTTTTATTGATCTTTTCTATTTGTCTTTCTAATCCCTATTTTATTTATTTATGCTCTAATCTTTGCTATTTTCTTTACTATTTTCTTCTTTCTGGTAAATTTGGGCTTATACATTTTTTTCTAGGTCATTGAGATATAATGTTAAGTTGTTTATTTGAGATCTTTCCCCTTTTCTTAATATAGGTATTTATCACTATAAACATTCCTCTTAGAAGTGCTTTTTCTTATCCAATGTTGCTATATTGTGTATCCATGTTCATATGTTAATATTTGCTTTATATACTTAGGTGCTCTGGTGTTGGGTACATATATATTTACAGTTGGTTCATCCTCTTTGATAAAATGACCCCTTTATTATTATATAATAATGTTCTTTGTTTCTTGTGACAGTTTTTTTTGGATTAAATCTACTTTGACTGATAGAAGTACAGTCATTCCTGCTCTCTTTTGATTATCATTTGCATGGAATAACTTTTTCTATCCCTTCATTTGTAGCCTACATGTGTTCTTCAATCTAAACTGAGTTGCTTGTACGTAGCATATTGTTGGATCTTGTAATTTTTAACTCCTTTAGCCACTCTGTGTCTTTTGAGCTGAGAATTTAATTCACTTACATTTGAAATAATTGTTGTTAAACAAGGAGTTATTATTGACGTCTTATTTTCTTTCTTCTTCTCTTGCTGTCTTCCTTTGCTTTTAGTTTTTTGTTTTGGGGGGGGTTGGCAGTGTAATGCTTTGATTTTATTCTTTCTTCATGTCTTTTGTATATCTACTAGAGGATTTTCTCTGTGATTACCATGAGGCTTACATAAAACATCTTATAGTTTTAATAGTCTTTAAAGGTGATAACAATTTAATTTCTATCACATACAAAAATTCTACACTTTTACTTCTCCGTCTGCCATATTTTATGTTAGTGATGTCAAAATTTACATCTTGCTATGTTGTGTATTTATTAACAAATTTTTTTTTTTTTTTTTTTTGATACGGAGCCTCAAGCTGTCACCCTGGAGAGAGTGCCATGGCATTACAGCTCACAGCAACCTCCAATTCCTGGGTTCAAGTGAGTCTCCTGCCTCCGCCTCCCAAGTAGCTGGGACTACAGGCGCCCACCACAACACCCGGCCATTTTTTGGTTGCAGCCGTCATCGTTTGGCGCGCCCAGGCTAGATTCGAACCCGCCAGCTCAGGTGTACATGGCTGGCGCCTTAGCCTGTTCAGCCACAGGTGCTGAGCCTTATTAACAAATTATTATAGCTATAGTTACAGTTGACCCTTGAACAAACATCAGTTTGAACTGCATGAGTCCACTTACCTGCAGATTTTTTAAAATAGAAGTTACACTGGCTGTGTCTGCCTGTCCTCTTCCCCTTCCACCTCCTTCTCCACCTCTTTTTTCTCTGCCAACCCTAAGATAGCAAGACTAATCTGTCCACTTCCTACTATTCCTTGGTCTACTCAACATGAAGACCATGCAGATGAAGACATTTATGATGATTCACATCCACTTAATGAATAGTAAATAAATTTTCTCTTCCTTGTAATTTTCTTAATAATGTTTTCTTTTCTCTAACTTATTTTAATACAAGAATACAGTATAAAATACATATAACATACAAAATAAGTGTTAATCAACTGTTTAAGTTATTAGTAAGACTTATAATCAACAATTAAGTTTTGGAGATGTCAAAAGGCTATTAGTAATTAAGTTTTAAGGAAGTCAAAAGTAATGTGCAGATTTGTGATTCCATGGGCGGTCAGCACCCCTACACCCTATGTTATTCAAGGGTCATCTGTATTTATAATGCTTTGGTCTTTTAACTTTTATACTAAAAATAAAAGTGATTTATGTACCACCATTACAATATTAAGATTTCTGAATCTGACTATATATTTACCTTAACCAGTGAGGTGTTGTTTTTTGTTTTGTTTTGTTTTGTTTTGTTTTTTGAGACAGAGTCTTAGTCTGTTGCCCTTGGTAGAGTGTTGTGGCATCACAGCTCACAGAAACCTCAAATTCTTGGGCTTAAACAATTATCTTGCCTTAGCCTCCCAAGTAGCTGGGACTACAGGCACCCACCACAATGCCCAGCTATTTTTTGTTGCAGTTGTCATTGTTGTTTAGCAGGCCTAGGCGGGGTTCAAACCTGCCGGCCCTGGTATATGTGGCCAGTGCCCTAACCACTGAACTCCAAGCTCTTAGCCAACCATTGAGTTTTTTACTTTTGTATATTTTCAAGTTTCTAACAATCTTTTCTTTCATATTGATGAACTGAAAGAATTCAGTTCTTCAATGACATTTCTTCTAATGGTCATACAAAAGACTGGGAATACATATGGGGTAGTTAAGGAGTCTGCAGATTATTCATTCTACAAGTTTGTGAGGGTGACTCTTCATGGAAACTGTGGCTTTTTGTTGAATACCACATCCAGGTTGCTGTGAATTCTGCCTACTTTCCCTGCTCCTAGCTACCTCCAGACTACTTAGCCATGCTAATACCTTCAATGCTCAGGGCTGGAAAAGGCATAAATGGGTCTCTTAGGGAGCTCACTCCATTAATTTTAACCTGTGAGAGAAATCACAGGTTGAGGTAGTCCCTCTTGTCACTGAGCTGTGCCACATTGGGAAAGGGGTGTAATGGGTACAAGAAAATTATTCTTACCCTCTTTAATGCATCTTTTCCTGGGGATTCTTTTGCTCCAACAAGGTGCCAGGATCTCTCCACTAGACTCTTGAGTTCACAAAAATGTGGTCTCTTATTTGGATAGTTGTAAAAATTGGAGTTTCTATGACAGGGACAAGGGATGAAATCTTCTATCATCTTGCCAATGTCAACTATCACATTACTTCTTAGACGTAGGAATGGCAAGATGCTCACATAAATTCAAAATTACAATATAGCTATGAAAGACCCAGTTTTGGTTGCATCTGTGTACCAAAGTGGTCTACAATGCAGCTCTTGAATTAAAAAAAAAAACTCCTTACTTGCCAACTATCTATCTATATTTTTATATATACTTTCCCAACACATCCCACACTTTAGTTCCTTACCCCTGCTTTTTTATTAATAGTTTATCATAGGACTGACAGAGCTAGCAAATAAAATACAGGATGCCAAGTTAAATTTGAACTAGCATAAGTATTTCCTAAATATTACATGTATTTTTTAACTGGCAACACTAGCCCTGAGAGCTTGAGTGTTCATCCCTCCCTTACCCAGCTTTTCCCTCATGCTTCTGGGACCCACAGTAAATTCCTACTCCTTTTTTCCCCCTTATTTATCCATGCAATAGGGCTAATGATATTTAAATTTTGGCTAGTTTTTAGGGTTCTGGACTTAGAGAAGATATGGAACCAAGCCTCAGAACTTGAAGTGGAGGGAGTTTATAGCCCATGTTGTGATGGCATTTCAAATAGATTGTGACTTTCGAGGCCTGCCTGAAAATTTATGCACTGTTTAGAACATTGTTCCTAAAAAAAAGTAAATTTTGAGTTCCAAATTGAAATAATAATATAGTCGTAGAGATGTAGGGGAGAGGAGAGATTAGTGAAATATTTAGAAGGTAAAATAGAGTTTGGTGATTCCTTGCATATATGCAATGAAGAAGAAATTACAGATCAAACTCAGATTCCTAGTTTGGATAACTGGGTTGATAATGAAATAATGAAGTCACAAGTTAAAAGAATATAAGAAACTGCTCGTGTGTATTTGAAGGCATTGAAGAGCTACCCAGGCATCCGGAACTTAAAGAGCCAAGGTTATGGAGAGAAGAGAAGAGTTTTGAGGTGAACCAGACAATCAGTGATGCTTTTCACCTAGAATTAGTGTCAGTTTGTCAGCATTAGTAGAGAAGCTGAGAACATAAATAGGACTTTTAGTGTTTCAAAGAGGAAGACAAAAAATAGAACTTCAGAGCTCACTTGAAAAACCAATAAACATAGACTGTCAGATAAGACTTCTGAAGAACTTCATTTTAGGAATAAAGGTGAACTAGACATAGACTATCCTTACTAAGATCAAAACCCTGCTTCAAATCAGAATGGTCCAAGACTAAGTTAAGGTGGTTTTTCTCTTTTCTAAACCATCTCTTGAGAAAAAAACCTTTATCTAGAGTCTCAGATTGTCACTATAATTTTTTCACATTTAATGTGTGGCATTCAATCAGAGCTTACAAGATAAACAACATGATCAGGCTGGTGATTGAAAAACCAGATAGCTGCAGTAAACGTTCTGGTACAAATGTCCTTGTGGTAAAATAATTTTTGTTCTTCTGGGTAGATATCTAGTAATGGGATTATGGGATTAAATGAAAGGTTGACTTTTAGTTCTTTAAGAATTCTCAACACTTCTTTCCATATAGGGCGCATGTATTTGCAATCCCACCAGCAGTGCAAAAGTGTTCCCTTCTCTTCATGTCCACACCAGCATCTATAGTTTCAGGACTTTGTGATGTAGGCTAATCTTACTGGAGTTATGTGATATCTCAGAGTGGTTTTGATATGCATTTCTCTGATAATTAAGGACAATGAGCATTTTCCGTTTTTTTTAGAGACAGAGTCTCACTTGGTCATGCTTGGTAGAGTGCCATGGCTTCACAGCTCACAACAACCTCCAGCTTCTGGGCTTAGGTGATTCTCTTGTCTCAGCCTCCCGAGTAACTGGGACTACAGTTGCCTGCCACAACGCCCAGCTAATTCTTTGTTGCAGTTTGGCCAGGGCCAGGTTCAAACCCGCCACCTTTGGTATATGGGGCCGGCACCCTACTCACTGAGCCACAGATGCCGCCCTACAATGAGCATTTTTTCATATGTTTGTTGGCCATTCATGTGTCATCTTCAAAGAAATTTCTGTTCAAATCTCTTGCCCAAAGGCCAGGTGCAGTAACTCACTCCTGTAATCGTGGTACTCTGGAGGCCAAGGTGGGTGGATTGCTTGAACTCAGGAGTTTGAAACCAGCCTGAGCAAGAGTGAGACCCTGTCTCTAAAAAGTAGCTGGGCATTGTGGTGAGTGCCTGTAGTCCACGCTACTTGGGAGACTGAGACCAGAGAATCATCTGAACCCAAGAGTTTGAGGTTTCTGTGAACTATAACACCACAGCACTCTACTGAGGGTGACAAGATGAGACTCTATCTCAAAAAAAACATGTCTCTGATAAATGGGGTTGTTTGCTCTTTTTTTGTTGATTAATTTGAGTTCTCTGTAGACTCTAGTTATAAGCCCTTTGTCAGATACATAGCATGTAAATATCTTCTCCCATTCCAAAGGCTGTCTGTTTGCTTTAGTTGTGTTACCCTGAACTGTGCAGAAGCTTTTTAGTTTGTTTGTGCCCCCATTTATTTGTATTTGGTGTTGCTGCAATTGCCAAGAGGGCCTTCTTCATAAAATCTTTCCCCAGGCCAACTTTGTCAAATGTTTTGCTCACACTTTCTTCTAGAATTACCATAGAGTACTATTCAGCCATAAGATGGAGACTTTACATCTTTTTGTGTTTACCTGGATAGAGTTGAAACATATTCTTCTTAGTAAAGTATCTCAAGAATGGGGGAAAAAAATTCCCTAATGTAGTTGGTATTAATATGAAACCAATACACAAACAACTACACACACCCAAGAAAGAAAAAACATTAGTATAGTCTCCAAGGGGGAGAGGAGAGGTGGACGAGGGAAGGGTGCAGGAGGGAGGATGATAGGTGGAATCCCACCTAATATGCACAATATAAGGGTGTTTAACACATCACCTGGGTGACAGGCTCAACTACAACTTAAACTTTACCTTAGAATTAAAAATAATGGAGGGAGGAGGCAAGATGGCCAACTAGAGCCAGGTTTACACAGGGGCTCCCGTCCAGAAGGAGAGTTAAAGGACAGAAATTTAGCAAGTAAGCTGATGGTTTGGAGCTGAGCCAAGAGATAAGATTGACGAGCACACATCACCCCTGCTAAGGCAAGCTGTGACCACAAGGAAACAAACAATAGCTGAGACTTCAACCCAGAGTTACTAATTCACTAGGATTGGACAGAGACCAGTTGAAAACAAGACAGAGCCACTTAGCCCCAACACACCAAGCAGGTTCACAGAGTCTCAGGCCACAGTACTGAGAAGCGGTAGGGGAAAACCTGCAGTCACCAATCCCAGCTCTTGGGCAAAGGGCTGGTTAATCACTACTCCAGGAGCCCCCAAGCCAATTTCACCTTATCTGACATCTAGCCAAATGGTGAAAAATAATCCTGGGGTGGAATCAGTGGAAACATGAATAATCAGACTAGATCAACTCCCCCAAGGAATGACAAGGTGGACAAACCAGAAGATCCCATTCATAAACAAATGGCTGCGAATGTCAGAAATCGAATTCAGAATTTGGATTGCAAATAAGATTAACAGAATGGAGGTAAAGTTGGGATTAGAAATTCAGGGAGCATTTCAAAAGTTGTCTAAACAATTCAATGAATTAAAAGACAAAATTACCAAGGATTTTGACACATTAAGGGAAGAACTTGCAGCCCTAAACAATCTGAGAAATACAGTAGAATCCCTCAGTAACAGAATGGACCAGGCAGAAGAAAGGATTCCTGACATTGAAGACAAAGCTATTGAATGCTCCCAAGCACTCAAGGAGGAAGAGAAGTGGAGAGCAAAAATGGATCATTCTTTCAGAGAGCTCTGGGACAATTCAAAGAAAACTAATATTTGCCTTTAGGAATTCCTGAAGGCGATGTGGTTGCTTCAAAAGGCTCAGATGCTCTACTCCAAGAGATAATTGTGGCTAACTTCCCAAACATGGCAAGAGATTCTGAAATTTAGATAGCGGACAGTTTCAGGACCCCAGCACGACTCAACCCAGATAGACCATCTCCCAGTCACATTATAATTAACTTTGCCAAGGTTAATATGAAGAAGAAGGTTTTGCAAGCAGCCAGACATAAGAAAACTATAACCTTCAAGGGAAGGAATATTAGAATGACTGCAGATCTCTCTGCTGAGGCTTTTCAAGCTAGAAGAGGGTGGTGATCAAACTTTAGCTTCCTAAAACAAAATAACTTTCAACCCAGGATCCTGTATCCAGCTGAACTGAGTGTCATTTATGATGAAGAAATTAAATCCTTTGATGACATTCACATGTGGAGGAAATTTGCCATAACTAGACCAGCTATCCAGGATATTCTCAGACCTATCCTCCATGATAACCAGCACGATCCTCTACCACCACTGTGAACTCACTCAGTAACTTTTGATCAAATTCTGGCTTCTATGGTGGTGAAAGTATTAAAAGTGTCCACTGGACTTTTGAAAAACTTGATACCGAAAATACTACCAGGCTTATCAATATTCTCAATTGATGTGGATGGCTTGGATTGTCCTCTAGGGAGGCACGGATTGGCTCCCTGGATGCAGAAACTCAGGCCAGGTATCTGCAGCATTCAGGAATCTCATCTTACCTTACAGGATAGATATAGACACAGGGTGAAGTGATGGTCATCTATAATTCAGGCAAATGGCAATCAGTGGAGAGTGGGTATTGCAATTTTATTCACAGATACAATAGGGTTTTGAACCAACAAAGGTAAGGAAGGATAGGGATGGTCACTTCATATTTGTTAAGGGTAACACTCAACATGATGAGATTTCAATTATTAACATTTATGCACCCAACTAGCCTCAACTTATAAAAGAGACTTTAATGGACATGAGCAACTTGATTTCCTCCAGCACCATAATAATCAGAGATTTTAACACCTCTTTGGTAGTTTTGGATAGATCCTCCAATAAGGAACTAAGCAAAGAAATTTTAGTCTTAAACTTAACCATTCAACAATTGGATGTAACAGACATCTACAGAACATTCCATCCTAACAAAACTGAGTACACATTCTTCTCATCAGCCCATGGAACATCTTCCAAAATTGATCATAAGTCTAACCTCAGCAAATGCAAAAGAATAGAAATTATTCCTTGCATCTTCTTGGACCATCATGGAATAAAAGTTAAACTCAATAACAACAGGAATACTCATACAAAAACATGGAAACTAAATAACCTTATGCTGAATGACAGCTGAGTCATAGATGACATTAAGAAGGAAATTACCAAATTTTTGGAACAAAATGATAATGGAGACACAAATTACCAGAACCTGTGGGATACCACAAAGGCAGTCCTAAGAGGGAAATTTATAGCATTGCAAGCCTTCCTCAAGAGAACGTAAAGAAAGGAAGTTAACAACTTAATGGGACATCTTAAGCAAGTGGAAAAGGAAGAACATTCCAATCCCAAACCTAGCAGAAGAAAAGAAATAACCAAAATTAGAACAGAATTAAATGAAATTGAAAACAAAAGGATTATACAACAGATCAATAAATCAAAAAGTTGGTTTTTTGAAAAGGTCCATAAAATAGACAAACCTTTGGCTAACCTAACCA
>CAUYRH010121420.1:0-10301 GCA_963574655.1 Perodicticus potto | reverse complement strand
CCTTAAATTTAAGTCCTTTATCCAACTTGAATCAATTTTTGTGAGTGGAGAAAGGTGAGGGTCCAGTTTCAGTCTTTTACATGTGGATATCCAGTTTTCCCAGCACCATTTATTGAATAGGGAGTCTTTCCCCCAGGGTATGTTCTTGATTGGTTTATCGAAGATTAGGTGCTTGTAAGTTGTTAGTTTCAAGTCCTGGGTTTCTATACGATTCCAAATGTCTATGTCTCTATTTTTGTGCCAGTACCATGCCGTCTTGACCACTATGGCTTTGTAGTACAGCCTAAAGTCTGGAATGGTGATACCCCCCACTTTGTTTTTAAACTCCTCAGTTTTTTAATATATAGAATGTGTTTACTGAGAGCATCTTTGCAAGGTATTTGTCTAGATTAAACGAGATTATTACCTTGTACAGAGTACCTAGTATATTGTGTAGGGCAAAATAAGACCTCAGTAAAAGTTGGTGTGGTGAATAAAAGTTTCTATGTTGCTTGGAAGTTTTATGACCATATGGATATAAAGATAGATCCCAATACTTAAGTCAAGTGAAGTGTTGATCCTATATAGCTTAAGATAGGTATAGGAATTAAGTGAATTTTAGCACTCATAAAAGCAAATAACTGAGATACAGGCTATGTTTGGGTCAAAATTTGGGCTTTAGACATAGGGATATATGGTTCAAAACTTGGCACCATTAATTGCCTGTATTGAGGAAGTTACTTAACCTTTCTGATCCTTATTTGTAAAGTGAGAGTAATACCTATTTTACTGGAGAATTGCTATTGAAGAACTACAAAATAAAATATGTAAAGGGCAAAGAATAGTTCTTGGTATAAGTACATGTATTTAGTATCCCAGTAATATCCATCTTGTGATTAGAATTATATCAACATTGCTGGGCATGGTGGCTCATGCCTGTAATCCTAGCACTCTGGGAGGCTGAGGTGGGAGGATTGCTTGAGCTCAGGAGTTTGAGACCAGTGTAAGCAAGAGCAGGACCCCATCTCTAAAAACATAGCTGAGTGTTGTGGTGGGCACCTATAGTCCTAGCTACTTGGGAGGCTGAGACAAGAGGATCTATTGAGCCCAAGTGTTTAAGGTTACTGTGATCTATGACACCATAGCCCTCAACCCCAGGGCAAATGAGTGAGATTCTGTATCAAAAAAAAAAATCATATTAACATTAATTTCACTTTTTTACAACCTCCAGCAAGGAGAAAATTCAGCAATTTGTAGAATTCTTTTACCAAAGCATTTCTGAGAATCCCCAGGATATTATCTTAGTTGTGCCTACAAGTACTAGTGATATTACTGGTGTTACAGCAAGGCAAGCAAGGGCTTGGCATTGAGCTTGACTTAGCAGTAGAAATCTGTTCCTGATTGGGTCAAACTACTAGGATTAAACTCTGTTGACACTCCTTGATGGGTGTATAGTGGACCTTTTTATAATAACACTTACTACGTATTTATTATGTTTCAGGAACTAAGTTTTATATGAATTTCTCATTTACTCTGCAGAACAATGTTGTCATCTTCAGTTTACAGATAAGAATGTTGAGGCACACAAAATTGAAAAAACTTGATTTTTTTTCTTTTTTTCCTTTCTTTCATTTCTTTTTCCTTAAAAAAAAAAAAAGTTCTACTTGGACTTGTGATCTTATGAGTATGGTTTGGTGTTTGTTGTTACTTTATAAAACTCTTCACTCTTATTTCTTTGAATATTTCTTCTGCCTTTTTCTCTCTCTCTTCTTTGGAGATTCCACTTATACTTCTTTTAGACTATTTGATGCTGTCCTATAGTATGAAATCCTTTGACTGTTTTTTATACTCTTTTTAAAATTTATGTTTCTGTTTGGGTAACTTCGATTGAGTCATCCTTCAATATATTGATTCTTTCTTCTTAGCTGTGTTAAGTCTGCTGATAAAACTGGCATCCTTCTCTGTGACTGTGTTTTTCACCTCCAGAATTTCTATTTAATTTTTTTCTGATAGTTTCAATTTCTTGTTGAAATTACTATATTTATCATACAAATTGGGTAATTTCAACAAGAAATTTTATATATTTAATATATAAATTTAATATATTTTATATATAACATAAAATATATAAATTATATTTTTATAATTTATAAAAATAATATATAATATTTTAATATAAACATACAATATATTAATTAATTTATATTTTAATATAAATTATAATTTATTAATTATATTTTATAATTATATAAAAATATAATATATATTTTAACATAAAAATATATAAATTTACATGATAGTATTAAAACCTTTAACATATTAATTATAGTTATTTTAAATTCCTTATCTGATAATTCCAATTTCTCTTCATAACTTCATCTTTGTTAGTTTCTTTGTTCCTTCACATTATGGTGTTTTATTCTTGCTTTTTGTGAGCTTTATAATGTTTTGTTGAAAACGAGATCTTTTGTGTATGATAGCAGAAACTGAGGTAAATGGTTTTGATGTTTGGAAATGCGTACACTCTTTCTTCCCCTTTAGTGTGGGGATTCGAGTCAATGTCTCCAGAGTTGTGCTGGGTTTGGAATTTGTCGTTACATGATTACTCTCAGAAGACTACAGGATGCAAATTTCTCTGGTATTATCTATGTTTAGCATGAGAGCTAGTTTCCCAGAGGTTTTTCTCAATATTTAGTCTGTATTTAGCTTTAGATGTTTCCTTTGTACTATGTCTCAGAAAGGTTCTCTTCTTCATATTCTTGCCCTTCTTTTAGCAGGAAATCAGGGTTATTTAGAATTTGGTAGTCTGGTTGAAGGGTGTGGTAGGTGAAATGTGGGGCATTTTCTGCTGTTATAGTTAAGCTTCAGTCTCAGTTAGGTACTATGTCCCTGGGTCCAAGGATTTGGTCTTAGAGCATTTGCCCCATTCCCAGTCATAGATCTGGACCCAGCATATATTCCTTTCCCTTTCCTATAGGTAAAGGTAATGTGTGTGTCTGTCTCTGTGTGTGTGTGTGTAGCAGGAGTGATTCAAACTGGTCCCCTCACAAAGTGGTGAGGCATATCTCTTGCACCTTGTCATTATCTTTGGTATTTGCTTAATCTATTTTGTAACAATTCTGAGCATTACCAGTTAACATAATGTTCCTCCCTGTATGTTGGGGAATTTATATTTTTCCCTTAATGGAAGCACATTCTTTCTTTAGTTTATGACAACTCAAGCAGAAGCCAGAGGTCCCACATGTTTCTCAAGGTAAGTTTGATCTTGTTAATAAGACACAGATCCAAGATACAAATGGGGCAGTTGATTCTTGACCACTGAGGAAAAGAGTTGCTTCTTCTTCATAACAGTGATGCTTCATGGGTACTTTGTTACTTGGTCAGTGATGTTTTTGGTCTATACTGTCCAAAAGCCGTACTAGACTGTCTAAATTTATATTTGGTTTCTTGCTCACACTTGTCATATTTCAAGTTTTCATCAGCTCCATGTGTCTAGTGGACATCCAAGATTAGAACATTTCCATCACTGCAGAAATTTCTATAGAACATGCTACTCCACATCCTCATGACACCTCTCTCAGGGTTCTTCTTGGGCCTAAAATTGTAATAAATTTAATGAAATGTGTTTTTCATTTCATAACTATAACAAGTTCTCCTCTGGCTACCCACAGGCCACCAGGGTTTGGACACAACAGAATGGATTTCCAGGAAAGCTGAAACACTGCTCTTGAATTTAGTAACCTCTTATATCATTAGACCATTCGGTGCACTGTTATTTTTCTGCCTTAACATGAATTCTCTCTCAGGAGCTTCATGACACTTGACTGAAACTTGGCTTTCTCTAGGTTTCCTGCAATCAGCCAGACACATGTGCCTACACATCTGAGTTTCATACATACATTTCAAACACATCTATATAGGTCTGCATTGCAACTGTGCTCTGCAGTCAAGTAATTGCTTCAGAAAGTTTTTCAGCTCACTTGCAAATCAGCAGAACCACCCAGGCCCTGGGAAGGCCTCCTACGTAACTCTTCCCACACACCAGGACCAGTTCTTTATTTGATATGATATACAATGGGGCACAAAATCTTCTCACTTGTGTTTTCTGGACTAAGATTTTGTTTAGGGATCTTAAAACACATATACCTTTAATTTCATCTCTCCCAAGAGAAAGCAACACAAAACTCAGAATTTCAGTTTAGCATTACTTGTTAATTAAATTCAACTGATCTGAAATCTTGCTTGTATTTAGTTCTCTTTTTTAACATATTCTCATCTTCCCTAGGTATTTTTCTTTTTCCCAACACATCTAGATCTTTTAGGTAAAATAGTAATGACAGCAAACATGTAAGTATCACTTAATATATGCTAGGCACATGCACACTTACTCCTTACCATAGTTCTATGAGAGACACTACTAATGTCATCCCTGTTTATAGATGAGGAAAACTGAGGCAGGTTAAGGGTCATATGGCAGAGCAGGTATTTGTGTCAGGATGTTCTGGTTCAACATACCAAGTTTTTAACCTAAATTCTAATTATCTAAATTTGCTAATTACCTGCTTTACATTTCTTTTTTTTTTTTTTCTTGAGGACTAATTAATCTGAGTGCTTCCCTATTAAATTAAACCACTGGCCATGTTCTCCAACCTGTGGAGTTCTCAGCCTATTAGTCAATTATCTCCACTTTTGCACTTAGCTTTGGTGCATTGGTCTCAGGAACCAGGCCCTAAATCCACTCTTTGACTCTCTCTCTTCTGGTTTTGCTGCATCCCAGGTGTTCATTACTGGAGTTTAAAGAAACCGATTCCCATTGTCACTACAAACACTCTTTTTCTTAATATTGTAAAACCTCAAAGTAAATAAAATTTTAAATGAGCCCATGGTGGTATTTTTCAAAGTAGGGAAGGTATATTTTTTCTTTCTATATGTACGAAAAAGTAAAAACCAACCATGTAGATAAAGTCATACTAGTTCTTCTATCTTTGTTAGAAAGCTTGAATGGCATGCTTCAAGGGGCATCATTAAACCACTCCAGGTATTCATTTTCTCAATTCTGCTACTATGGAATCATTTTCCCCCTAGCTTTATCCATTTCCCTCCTTCCACCACTTCCATTTCTTGTACATGACACACTTAGGTCGCATCAGCCTTTGGAGGGTTTTTCTAATGAAAAGGCTTAAGTACAATATTTATCATGTTAACAATAATATGTAATAATAATGTGACATAATTGGAAAATGTGGCACAAATAAAATGAATTCATATATTTTCTTTTAAAATTAATAAATGCTTAGAGAATTGAGGTAGTAAGCATGCTTCGTTTACGCTCACAGAGTGTGGGCAGTTGGTGACCTTGCCTTCTAACACGTATTAAGGCTAGATTAGTCACTGCGCTGCATCATTTATCTAAACACAATTTGTGACCTTAAGCTTCCCGTTTGTTCTCATCCAAGCTCACCTTAAGAGCTAAATTTAATATGTCTTTTTCCCTAGTATTAGTGCTTATAGAAACCCATATTCTCTGACATTTAAAAAAAGTGTTGCCCACAAAAGCCATTCATATCTAAAGAGGTTAAATTAAAATTCATTTAAAGGCTTCACATGTCCCTGAACATTCTTATTTTAAGATTTCAGTGTAAAATGAACTTTTGCCAAAATTCCTGATATTTTTTAATCTCATGGGCATTATTCTTATAGAAACCTGGTTTTCCCTCCAACTTTTTCTTCTTCCTAATAGATGCCAAAATAATAGCCTATGTTGGATATTTGAGTTATTATACACATAATTCCAATATGCAAATGCCTCTATTTAGAAAAACATCAAGAAAACAAGTCATTTCTTACCTTTTTTTTTCTTTCCCTTTCCTTTTCTTTTCTTTTCTCTCTTCTTTTCTTCTCTCTTTTCTTTTCTTTTCAGGAGGCAGGAAGAGGTGGGACATGGAGCTGAGAACCATGAACTTAATATTCTAACTCTTAATTTATTTATTTGTATATTATTAAAGTGTTTTATATTCACTTATACAAAATACTTTCTTTGGGACTTACCTAGGCTTTTAAAATGTCAAAAAAAATATATAAAGCACCAAAAAGGAGAGCAGGTTAGTTATTTCTAATGCCATCCTTATTAATATAGCAGGGGATCTAAGAGTGTATTGGAAGAATAAAATCAACTTAAACTGATAGGAAATGGGAGCAGAGGTTTAGGTTAGACTGGGTAGAGACATCATTTAGGTGGGATTTGTAAGGTGATTTTGTAGGATCAGAATAAGAGAATCATAATAATTTGGCTAAAAAGGCAAAGTCTCTGCCATAAATAGTGCTCTAGTTCTAGGAGTCAGAGAACTAGAGCGCTATATAAATTAGTGCAACCTCTATGACAAACAATGTGGAGAATCTCTCAAAGAACTAAAAATAGAACTATCATTTGATCCTATAACCCCACTACTGGGTGTCTACCCAAAGAAAAATAAATTATTATTTTTTTTTTTTTGAGAAAAAGTTTCACTATGTCACCTTGGGTAGAGTGCTGTGGTGTCACAGCACACAGCAACCTCAAACTCTTGGGCTTAAGCAATTTTCTTGCCTCAGCCTCCCAAGCAGCTGGGACTACAGGTGCGTGCCACAATGCGCAGCTAGTTTTTTGGTTGTAGTTGTCGTTGTTTGGGAGGCCCGGGCTGGATTCAAACCTGCCAGCTCTGATGTATGTGGCTGGCACCCTAGCAGCTTAGCTATAGGCACTGAGCCAAGAAAAGACATTATTATATAAAAAAGATACCCACACTTATATGATTATTGCAGCTTTATTTGCCAGGGCAAAGATGTGAAATCAAACTATATGTCCATCAATGCATGACTGGATAAAGAAAAAAATTATATATATACACATACATATGTATGTATATACAGACATACATACATGCTATGGAATACTACTCAGCCATAAAAACAAATGAAATCGTGTCTTTTGTAGCAACAAAGATGAAACTTACAAGCCATTATCTTAAGAGAAATAACTCAGAAACAGAAATTCAAATACCACATGTTCTCACTTTTAAGTAGGAGCTAAACAATGTAGACACATGGACATAGAGTGGAATAATAAACATTTTAGACTTGGAAGAGCGAGAAAGTAAGAGGGTACACTATTCAGAGATGGTTTCACTCGAAGACTAGACAAGAAAAATATGCACTGCATCCATTAAAGAGAACTATACTTGACCCCATTAAATCTATTGAAAAAAAAACTTTGGAAAACAATTCCATTTCATAAAAAAATTATAAAATATTTAGGAAGTAATTTAATACAAATTGTTCAATTTTTGATGTACATCAAAAACTATAAAACATTATTGTAAAAAATTAAAGAAGACCTAAAAAAATGAAATGGTTCAAATTTATGGACTGGAAAATACAATATTGTTAAAATTGAAACAGACCCTGCATTCATGTATAGATTCAATGTAATTCTGGTCAATATTCTAGCTGCTTTTATTTTTTGTCCTGAAGTTTACAAGCAGATATTAAATTTACATGAAAATACAGTGGACCCAATGTAGCCAACACAGTCTTGAAAAAGAGAACAAAGTTGTAGGCTTCATACTTTTAATTTCAAAATTCACATGCTTATGATTTCAAAAGAGTCAGGCGTTCTAGATTAAGGATAGATATACAGATTGATAAGGAATTGAAAGTCAAGAAGTAATTTCTTATATTTATGGTCAGCTGATTTTTGGAGAGTGTTCCAAGACAATTCTATGGGGAAAGAATTCTTTTTTCGACAAATGGTGCTGGAGAAGGATGAAGTTGGACTCCTACCTTTTACCAAATATAACAATTAACTATAAAATTGGTTAAAAACCTAAATGCAAAGGTTAAAACTTTTAGTAAAAACCAAAAATATCTGCGACCTTGGATTGGGTATTGGTTTCTTAGCTATTGACACCGAAAGTGCGAACAACAAGAAAAGACATAATTCAACTGTATTTCATCAAGATTAAAAAGTTTTGTGCTATTAACAATACTATCATGAAGGCCAAAAGATAGCTACAGAATGGTAAAAACAACGGCACATCTTATATCTAATAAGGGACTTGTATCCATAATAAAGAAAGGATTCTTGCAATGCAATAATAAAAAGATAGATACTCCAGTGAAAAATGGTCAATGTATCTGAATAGATATTTCTTCATTGAAGATATACAAATGGCCAATAATCCCATGAAAAGATGCACGATATTGTTATTTAACAGGGAAATGCAAATTAAAACCACAGAATGATACTATTTTACACTTACAGGATGGCTATACTCAAAAAAGATAGATAACAAAAAATGTTGAAAGGAATGTGGAGAAATTAAAGTCCTTACATGTTGCAAATGCACCTACTCAGGAAAAAAGTCTGTCAATTCAGAAAAATGTTGAATATGAAGTTATTACATAACCCATCAATTCCACTTTTAGGTATACCCAAATTAATTGAAAATATATGTCTATACAAAAACATATACACAAATGTGCATAGAAGAATTATTCATAATAGACAAAAAATGTGAACTATGCTATTGTACATCGACTGAAGAATGGAAGTGTGTTATATTTGTACAGTGGAATATTATTCTGCTAATAATAAGAGAAATGAAGTACTGATAAATGCTGCTGCATGGGTGAATCTTGTAAACATTATGTCAAGTGAAAGAAGCCAGTCACTAATGACCACATATTGTATGATTTCATTTATATTAGGTGTCCAGGACAGAAGAATCTATAGAAACCAAAAATATATATATATATGTTGGTGCTGCCTAGGGCATGGTATTTGGGGAAAATTGGAAATAACTGCTAATGATATGAATGTCTCTTTGGGGTGAAGATAATATTCCAAAATTGATATGTGTGATCCTATGAATATACTATAAACCATTAAATTGTATAGTTTAAATGAGTACATTATATCTCAATAAGGCAGTTATAAATATAAATAGGCAAAACATTTAGCGAATAGGTATTTTTCCATAAGAGACATACAGTGACTCCTAAGGCACTCAACATTATTTGTCATTAGGGAAATGAAAATCTAACAGCAATGAAATACCACTTGGCTATTAAGATGGCTATAAAAACAGAGATGGGTAATAATAGACATAGATGAGGTTGTGAAAATAGAGGTACCCTTCTACAGGGAATGTAAAGTGGTGAAACTTCTTTGAAAATGGTTTAACAGTGTCTCAAAAGTTAAACATAGATTTTCCACGTGATCCAATAATTTCACTCCTAGACATGGACCCAGTGAAAAACCCACGTATATACAAAAACTTGTACATGAAGGTTCATAAGAGCATTATTTATAATAATCATTAAGAACAAAACATCATAAATTGTCTACCAAGTGAAGAATGGACAAAGTGTGGTTATTCATACAATGGAATATTGGTCAACCAGAGAAAGAAATGAAGTGCCGATGTGTGCTATACCATGGATGAACCTTGAAAACATTATGCTAAGTGAAAAAAGTCAGATATAAAAGACCACATATTATACATATATATGATTTTGTTTACATGACATGTCAGGGATATACAAAGCCTTAGAGAAAGAATGTAGATTCGTGGTTTCCAGGGCCTGGGATGAGCTGAGGCTGCTAATGTTTATGGGGTTTTCTTTGGGTTATGAAAATGTTCTGGAGTTAGGTATTAGTGATACTTGCACATCCTTATACTAAAACCCACTGAATTGTACACTTTAACAGGGTAAATTTTATGGTATATGAAATATATTTCAGCAAAAGAACAACCAAAACAAAAGTACATTAAAGATACAAACTGCTTCTGGCATAGTTTGAAACCACCAGACTACATCTGTCTTTATCAAATTCTGGATTTTAGTCTGTGTGTGAACAGTTTTCAGTTTACTACCTGTGATGACGCAGGGCATTGATAATATTCTTTTGGACTAACAGGGTGCCTTGGTGTCCAGCACAGTCCAGTTGTGTCCTGTCAGCGTGTTGTCAAAAGGGAGCATGAGAACATTGCATGTGTGGCTTAGTTTGTTTTTGTTGTTGTTTTTTTTTTTTTTTAGCTTTATTTGTTTTTAATTTATTTGGTACTGATTAAGTATATTGAATAGGTTAATTCATGTTTTTCTTTAAATTTGGGAAATGTTTGGCTATTATTTCTTTTTTTTTTTTTATTGTTGGGGATTCATTGAGGGTACAAGAAACCATGTTACACTAGTTGCATTTGTTGGGTAAAGTCCCTCTTACAATCGAGTTTTGCCCCCAAAAGGTGTGGCACACACCAAGGCCCCAAGACCTCACCCCCCTC
>CAUYRH010121418.1:0-63688 GCA_963574655.1 Perodicticus potto | reverse complement strand
AAACATGAAAGAGGTAAAGTCTCCCTTTCTTTAAGGCTGCACAATATTCCATGGTATACATGTACCACAATTTAATAATCCATTCGTGGGTCGATGGGCACTTGGGCTTCTTCCATGTCTTAGCAATTATGAATTGGGCTGCAATAAACTTTCTGGTACAGATATCTTTGTTATATTGTGATTTTTGGTCTTCTGGGTATATACCTGGTAAAGGAATTATAGGATCGGATGGCAGGTCTATTTTTAGATCTCTAAGTATTCTCCAAACATCCTTCCAAAGGAATGTATTAGTGTGCATTCCCACCAGCAGTGTAGAAATGTTCCTTTTTCTCCACATCCATGCCAGCATCTCTTTTTTGGGGGTTTTTGTTATGTGGGCTAATCTTATTAGAGTTAGATGATATCTCAAACTAGTTTTGATTTACATTTCTCTGATGATTAAGGATGGTGAGCATAGTTTCATGTTTCTTTTCTTCTGCTCAATTTGGGATTGGAATGTTCTTCCTTTTCCAGTTGCTTGAGATCTCCCATTAAGTTGTTAACTTCCTATATTTCCGTTTTCTTGAGGAAGGCTTGAAGTGCTATAAATTTCCCTTTTAGGATTACCTTTACAATGTCCCAGAGGTTCTGATAATCCGTGTCTTCATTATCATTTTGTTCAAAAAATTTGGTAATTTCTTTCTTAATCTCGTCTACGATCCATCTGTCCTTCAGCGTAAGGTTATTTAGCTTCCATGTTTTTGTATGGGTATGCAGATTCCTGTTATTGAGTTCAACTTTTATTCCATGATGGTCTGAGAAGATGCAAGGACCAATTTCTATTCTTTTAAATTTGCTGAGTTTGGACTTGTGACCTAAGATGTGATTGATTTTTGAGTATGTTCCGTGGGCTGATGAGAAGAATGTGTATTCAGTTTTGTTGGGATGAAATGTCCTGTATATGTCTGTTAAATCCAAATGTTGAATGGTTAAGTTTAAATCTAAAATTTCTTTGCTCAGCTTCTTACTGGAGGATCTATCCAACACTATGAAAGGAGTGTTAAAATCTCTGACCACATGGAGCTGGAGAAAATCGATTTGCTCATGTCTATTAGAGTTTCTCTTATAAATTGAGGCGCATTCTGGTTGGGTGCATAAATATTAATAATTGAAATCTCTTCATATTAAGTATTTTCTTTAAGAAATATGAAGTGTCCATCCTTATCCTTCCTTACTTTGGTTGGTTTAAAGCCTATTGTATCTGTGAATGAGATTGCAATGCCTGCTTTTTCTGCTTTCCATTTGCCTGGAATATAGATGACCTTTCCTTCACCTTCAGACTATATTTATCTTTTAAAGTAAGATGAGATTCTTGTATTCTGAAGATACCTGGTTTGAATTTTTGTATCCGGTCAGCCAACCTGTGCCTCTTTAGAGGACATTTTAAACCATTGACATTAATTGAGAATATTGATAAATCTTTTGAAAGTCCAGTGGCATTTTTTATCCTTTCACCACTGAGGAAGTTGGAATTTGATCAAAAGTTTCTGAGTGAGTTTACTTTTGTGGTGGAGGATTACGTTGGTCATTTATGGAGGATAGGTCTGAGAATATCCTGGAGAGCTGGTTTAGTTATGGCAAATTTCTTCAACATGTGGATGTTATTAAAGTATTTAATTTCTCCATGATAAATGAAACTCAGTTTAGCTGGATACAGGATCCTGGGTTGAAAGTTATTTTGTTTTAGGAGATTAAAAGTCGATGACCATCCTCTTATAGCTTGGAAGGTTTGATCAGAGAGATCTGCAGTTATTCTAATATTCTTCCCCTTGTAGGTTATAGTTTTCTTTCATCTGGCTCCTTTCAGAATTTTCTCCTTCATATTAACTTTACTTAAATTAATTAAGATGTTCCTGGGCATTGTCTTATTTGGGTGGAGTTGTGCTGGGGTTCTGAAACTGTCTGCTCTCTGAATTTCAGAATCTCTTGGCATGTCTGGGAAGTTCTCTTTCATAATCTCATGAAGTAGAAATTCTGTACCTTGTGATGCCAATTTATTGCTTTCAGGGATCCCTATGAGGCAAATATTAGTTTTCTTTGAATTATCCCAGTGCTCTCTGAGAAAATGATCCATTTTTGCCCTCCATTTTTCTTCCTCTTGTAAGGTTTGGGAGTGTTCGAAAGCTTTGTCTTCAATGACAGAAATCCTTTCTTCTGCTTGCTCCATTATGTTACTGAGTGATTCTACTGTTTTTCTCAGATCTTTGAGGGCTGCAAATTCTTGTCTCAATGTGTCAAAATCTTTGGTCATTTTGTCTTTGAACTTGTTGAATTCTTGAGACATCTTTTGGATTACTGCTTGAAATTCTAATTCCATCTTTTCCTCCATTTTGTTGATCTTATTCGCTATCCAGATTCTGAATTTGATTTCTGACATGTCCGCCATTTGTTTATGCATGGGATCTTGTGCTGTGTCTGCCTTATCATTCCTTGGGGGAGTTGATCTACTCTGATTATTCATGTTGCCAGAGTTTTTCCATTGATTCTGCCTCATGATTGTTTTTGTCTGTTGCCTCTCGCCATCCTCAGAGTTGAGGTGGTGTCTCTCCAAGCTTAGACCATGGTGGGGTCACTCTATTGTTGCTGGGTGTTTGTAAAAGTGACCCTGTGTAGCTCCTCTGGGACTGCCCCAGCCAGGGAGTTCTGGCTGTGGCAGCTGCTCTGGAGCTTGGCTCACACAGATCCATCAGCAGGGTGGGGGATGGTGCACATGGTTCTGGCAGTGCCTGGCTCCTGGTGACTTTGGTAACGAGATCCCACACTCCAGCAGTCTCTGGCCAGGCAGAGGGCTCCGTGCAGAGGCAGGGTGTGCACTGGAGGGAGGGCTTGGGTTGTGAAGTTTCCAGAATCCCTGGCTAGACAGGTGGAGCCGGTGTAGAGGCAGGCGGACACTGGAAGGAGGACTTGGGTTGCACTGCTCCTGGAGTCTCTGGCCAGGTGGGCTGGGGGCCCAGTGGCATTTTGAGTGGTCATGCTGCTCCCAGAGTCCCTGGCTGTGGTGGGGTGGGGGTGGGGGGTGGCTCTGTGCAGCCCCCTGGGTCTCTTGCCAGGTGGGGCGCTTGTTCCTGGCAGATAGGGATAGGGGGCACTGCTCAAGAACCTCCTCCCACAGTCTCAGCAGAGGTTAGGTTTCTGGTTCATCACGTAAGGGGGTAAGGGTGTACTGGAAGTTCAGAATGGCAGGGAAAATTTTAGTTCAACTTTTCTCCCTAACTAGAGAGTATTCAGAGTCATAGCAGGGTCCTTCTGTGGAAGTAGTCCCCACTTCCCATAGCACTCACCCTTGGGGTGAGACAAGAGTTACATAGTTCACCGCTCATCTGTAGAAAACCTGGAGGAGCAAACAAAGAGAAAAAAGAATGGAAAAACAAACAAACAATCAAACAAACAACCCCCCCCCCACACAGCTTTCTTGGGGGAGGGGATGGACACTTTTCCTTTCATATGAATTTTGTACCTGAAGCTTGCTTTCTTGGAATCGCAGCTTGCCTCAGCAGAGGTGACCTGCAGGTATCAGTTCTCTCTTGGTTGGGCTCCTAATCTTCAGTTTAATTGGGCATTTTCTGGGCGTTATTCTTTCCTTTGGACAGGAGCCTTTTTTGGAAGCTGCCTCCAGTCGGCCATCTTGCCCCTCCCTCAGGCCATTTTTCTTTTGCCTGAAATCATAGTTCCAGGAAGTCTGAATGTCAACCCATTTAGTGACTGGGAAAGTTAGTTCCATGAAGAGACATGTATGTAGCCGCTGAATCCATTTTCTCTCTTTGGACCTCAGTTTTATTGTCTGTGCTTGGAAAGGGATGGATTAGATCATCTCTAAGTTCCCTTTTGTTTGTTGAATAAAACACATGCTTCTGTGAGGTCTCTGTGTCTCCACTGATAGCACCACCAAGGTAAGCATCAGTCTACAGGGAAGCTACACTCATCTGTGTCACCTCACTGCCGTGTCCCATTACAGAATGTCCTTCCTTGGATGCCCACCAAAGGGCAGAGACAATTCCACCACTTTCCCTGAGGATCCCAGGGACTTGTTTCTTTCTTCCCTGAGAATGAATCACAGAATCAGGGAGCTGGATCCTTGCCAAACCTCAAACCAATCCTAGTCATTTCTTGTCTTTGAACTCAGTTGTTCCTTTTCAACTTTTGTTTTTATATTTTCCTTTTCCCTGGACTCTAGTTACTGAGTCAAAATTCTGCTCTCTTTTGTAGGTTATGAATGTGTTTAAGAAGAGTAAAAAATGAGTGATGGAGGTAGAGAGAGCAGAGGATAAATCCTAACTTCAAATATTTGTTAGCCTATCTGGGGAGGACAGAGAAGAATACTGTGAGATGGTGGAAGGGGGAAAGCGATAGCTCATAGTCAGTGGTGCCAGGTGGGCACCTGAAGCTTCAGGCTGGCGTAAGAACTTTCTGGCAATTCTAGTCACCTCAGAGGAAGCTCTTTGTCTGGGAAGGTGTTTGAATATTGAGTCAATCAATATGGTCAGGCCTTGGACTAAGCACTGTGGGAAGGCAGCAGGAATGAGACAGTTGTCCCAATAGTTAGAGCTTATTGCCTGGTAGGCACGTATCACACTCTGCTTTGCAAAATAGAAGCTTTTCATCTTCAGAGTCGTAAGTCAATCATTGGCAAAGCAACCCAAAGAGCAGAGGAGAATGACGTGTCTTCAGGCTGAAGAAGAGGTGTGAGGGGTGTAGTAGGCCTTGAAGGAAGAGAGAAGGCGAAGATGTGGGGTGTCGACCAGATGGGGTGCAGAGACAGTGTTCCAGAGTGAACGGTTTGGGAACCAGGGAAATGGCAGCTCAGAGGAACACTGCTGTTTCAGAGTTTTGTGTGGCAGCCTATGACAATATGCTTCTGACACTTGTACCCATTGGGAACACTGTTTATCTCCCAAGTGAGTCATCATTCCACCTTTCCTTTCACACAAGCTGCAAACATCATGTTTTCTTGGACCTTCTTTCTTTCTTCCCACATCTTTTGGGGTGTGTGAGTGTGCCCCAGTCCAGCCTCAAAGTGAATTTAGGGACATTTCCTTCCACCTCTGTGCCGCACCATTAGCTCCAGGAATATCCTGGGGAGTCTGTGGAGTGCTTTGGGGAAAAAGTTCTTGAGATATAGGTGACAATTACCACTCCTACTAGATGGCCCACAAAGTGCTACTGAGGTCTGGAAGCGTGGGCTGTGCAGTGACCACTTCAGGAAAGGGCAGCATGCCCAGAGCTGTATTGTGCTCCCTGCCCTGTCCCCCACACCAAAAGTAGAGATGGCACTCATGTGGCACGGTGCTCTCCCCTTCTCTTCACAGGGGCTTAGCCCTGTCCAGACACTTGCCTGAGTCATTGACAATGGCCTCAGTGTGGTCTCAGGCCTGCAGACCATGGTCCTTTAGTATGCCCTCCCAGGTCTGCACCCTTTGGCTCCCCCTCCAAATTATTGGTGCATTGGTTGACCTAGACCCCACCTCTGAACAGGATGTAGCCCCTTTCCAGTTTGTGCAGAGCACTCCCTGACCCACACTTGCACTGGGCCACATTGTTTGGTGCAGCATCAGTTTCAGGCCTTCTACTCCATGGCTCCCACTTTCTGAGCGCTCAATGACACGTACTGGCGTGTTGCTCAATCTGTCCCACATTCTCTATTTCCCTGGGGCTCCTCCGGCCACCTGGTTTACACTCCTGCCACTCCACCAACTTCCGCTCCACCTTCTAGTAATGCCCAGCAGCACTATCAGTCAGGGCTGCCTGACTTGTCCAGGTTGAAGGACTATTTCCTTCACAACCTCCTGAACTTATGGTTTCACCACAGTGGTGGACCTTGGAGTTAACAACTCTCTACTTCTCCTACTTGTATTATTACTTCCACAATGAATTTTTACCTTCTTGAAGCTAGAGACTGATCATATATTTAAACTCCTCTTTACCAATAAGGAGTCCTTCCAGGGTGCAATGTCCTTTGCCTAGAGAGGAAGTTTAGTATTTGTTTGTTAAATGGAACTATGTAGGGCAAGTGGAGGGAGGGGCAAAATCTTCGCAGCTGGCCTGCAAGAGTTTTGCAGTCCCTGGTGGGACTCTTCACTGAGGCCAGGAGATAAGTTAAGAGTGGCTTACTGTGGCACCTGGGTGCCACAGACTCTCAAAACCACTCACTATAAATGTGAAATATAAGCATAAATATAAATGGGAACCAATGAAGATATCTTCTTCCTCCCAGGGGTACCTGAGGGGAAAATAAATATGGAGAAAAGATGCATTTTCCCCTCATAGATGGCTGCTCTTTGCAGCCCTTTTTTCATTTGTGCTTTTCCCTTTGCTAGCTTCTCATGAGGTTTCTTTTGTACCCACTGTGCACACAGCCCTTTGCTTTTACTTCTCTTAGTATAGAGAGAAGAGGGTATAGCACAGTGGGAGCTTCCAGACCTCAGGAGTCACAATATTTGGCAGCTTGGAGCTCAGTCTTTGTTGTATTTGCCTTCAGGTCCTGACTTTTTTCATGGCTGATCATTGGTATAAACTTGGGGATCACCTTACACCTTGCTCTATAGCAAGAGCACAAGCTCTGATGACCATGCCATACGACATAGCAAATGCCAGGTAGAAATAATCTCAGGCAAAATGGCAGAGTAAGCGCTAGACCAGTGGGGTAGCTCAAGGTAGTCACTGAAATAATTGAAGAAAACAAGTAAGGTTTTATTAAGAAAAAGACAAGTGTTTATTAACAACCTTCACAGCCAGCCAGGCTTCATCCTAGTGCCTGCAGGACCCATGCAAAGCACAACCTCTGGGTTTCTGACACAAACTAGGGGAGTACCAGCTGCCTTTTCTAAGTCTCACAGGGCCTTACTTAACTCTGTTCTCAAGACAGCCCACCTGTGGGGTTTTATTTTTATTTTTATTTTTTTTAGGATATTAAAGTATAGACTTTAGCAGGAGAGAAGAAGTGAGGAGAGGCAACAAGAGTTGGGAAACTGGGGTCTTAATAACAATACATCTGCAGTGTTTTGTTGTTGTTGTTTGTTGAGAAAGAGCATCACCCTATTATCCTGAGTAGAGTGCTATGGTGTCATAGCTCACAGCAACCTCAAACTCTTAGGCTAAGGCAATCCTCTTTCCTTAGTCTCCCAAGTAGCTGGGACTACAGGCACCCACCACAATACCTGTCTGGTTTTTCTATTTTTGCTGAAGACAGGGTCTTGCTCTTGCTTTGGCTGGTCTCTAACTCCTGAGCTCAAAGTGCTAGGATTACAGGTGTCAGCCATCATGCCTAGTTTACCTTCAGGGCCTTAATCAGCCTCATTCCCTGAACAGCCCTAGCCTGACCCAGACCAATCCAAAATAGCCTAACCACATCGACCATCTACCCTGCTCATATCTAGCTTGCTACCTTACGTAGGATTTCTGAAAATTATCTCCTCCATAAAAGAAACAAAAAAAATGGCAAAAAGTGTCAAGATTAATAATTTGGGGGACTTTGGAAATTAACCAAAGGCTCACAGCAATTTGGTGGGTGTTTATTCAAGAAAAATGGCTGAATCTCCATAAGAAAGGGAAGCTTTATGGTGTTTTAAGTTGCCCTATTCCCATTCCTGCCTTCGGATCTGCAGGAGCTTCAAAATTCATAGCCTGAAGATGAAATTATACTGAAATCTTCCAGCCTGGCAGCTATCGGAGGGGAAGAAGAGTAGGACTTGAGTTCCATTAAGGCCTCATTCCCAAAGACTGTCACTATTTTAGCTTTGTGATTGTTCCCTGGAGGACACTGTTTACAAAGCTATCTTTATTAGCTTGACACAGAGCTTGTTTAATGAGAAATGCCTTTTATGCAGGAACATTACTGAAAATTATTAGAGGTAATTGATTTACTTTGTGGTTGCCAGAGGCAATAGATAGCTGTTGGGGCAAACAAAAGACCTATAAGTAAAACAAAAAACAAAAGCTTAAAAGAAAAAAAAAAAAAACAGAAATGAGATATTTACTGGAACTTTGAAAGTTTTGACATATTCCTGGGAATCCAGAAAGCTGCACATGTTCATAAAGGTGTGTACATGCTCAGGAACGACCTGAATAGGTTCTAAGTGCTCACCTCTGAGTGAGCTTAGGGAAGTGAGGGCTAAGGCAGGGTTGCAAACTGGCTGAGTATTGAAACAAACATGCATTATGAGTTCCACATTAAAGACTAGGACATTTATTGATTCTGGTAGATTAGATAAAATAAATCTATGTCTAGTCATTATCTGATCAATAAACTGAATAGAGACTTCAGTGGTAAAACATGACAAAAAATACAGATGATATAAAATTAATTCAGAAAAGTCATTAACATTTAGATAAGGAAAGGAAATAAAATCATGTAGCTGGAAAAGGAAAAGTAAAACTATTTTTACTTGCAGATGACATGATTTTGCATATAGAAAATTTTGAGGAATCTACTAAAATACTATTATGACTAATAAACAAGTTCACCATGGTTACAGGATACAAGAACAACAAACAAAATCACTTATATTTCTATATACTAGAAATGAACAATTTGAAAACAAAATTAAGAAAGCAATACCATAGCATCATAAAAATTCAAATACTTAGGAATACATTTACCAAATGACATACAGACTTATACATTGAAAACTTCAAAATGTTGCTGAAAAAAATCAAATAAATTACAAATACATGGAAAAATATTCTGTGTTCATGTATTGAGAGACTTGATGTTATTAAGATGGCAATACTTACCCAATTTAACCTAGAGATTCAATGCAGTCACTATTAAACTTACAATTGCCCTCCCTCCCTCCCTCCCTCCCTCCCTTCCTTCCTTTCTTTCTTTCTTTCTCTCTTTCTGTCTCTCTCTTCCTTTCTGACAGGACAAGCTGATACTATAGTTTATATGAAATTGTTAGGGACCCAGAATAGCCAAAACAACACTGAAAAGGAGGAACAAAGTTAGATGACTCATACTTCCTGATTTCAAACTTACTATAAGGCTACAGTATTCAAAATGAAATGGTACTAGAATAAAGCTAGAGATATAGGCCAATGGGATAGATTTGAGAGCCCAGAAATAAACCTGTATATCTATGGCCAAATGATTTTCCACAAGGGTACCAAGACCATTCAGTGGGGAACGGAATAGTCATATCAACAAATGGACAACTAGGTTGCCCATGCAGAAAAATAAATGTGAACCTTAACCTCAAATCTGACATAAAAATTAGCTCAAAATGGATCCAGGAACAAAGTTAAGAGCTAAAACTATACAAATTTAGAAGGAAATATAGGTTCAAATGTTTGTAGCCTTGGACTGAATAACAATTTCTTAGCTATGACACCAAATGCACAGCAACAAAAAGAGAAAGGAGATAAACCGGACTTTGTCCAAAGTAAAAACTTTTGTGTATCAAAGGATACTACCAAAAACCATGAAAAACCTGGGAAAAACCATTTTCACAGAGTGGGGAAAATGTTGCAAATCATATACATGATAAAGGTTGAGAATCCAGAATACGTAGACAATTCTTACAATAACAACAACAAAATGAACAACAACCCAGTTAAAAAGTGGGCAGGGGACTAGAGTAGATAGGTACATATTTCTTCACAGAAGATATACAAATGGCCAGAGATCAGAGCAAAGCATAGAATATGCACAGATTTTTTTTTTCTTACTTAAAAACCCCACAAGCTGTTTCCCTGGAGACGCAGGTTGAGGGCCAGGTTTTCCATGAGTTGGGCCCATGTTGTTAGTCATGCAGTCATAGCCAGCTGAGCATGACACGTCTTGTGCCATGGTGGACCAGTGGTAGGCTAGGAGCAGGTGGCAGCCTCAAGGTTGGAGTGTGATCCATTGTAGATAAACACTTGGTCTTGTTTAACAAGGATCCCAGGACTATTCAGCCAAGAAACTAGGCACTGACAAAGCCCCAACACTAACCTCTGTTGTGCAACACCAATTTTTATTTTATTTGACTTATTTTCTTTGCAAACATTTTTTGTTGTTTTAGTTCCTTAATTTTAAGAAATACTTATTGGCTGAGCTTGCAGGACAGGTGTGTTTATTTGAATAAATGAACCAATGAGTGAATAAGTGAACCAATACAGGTCAAATAAATATGTCATTTGTTAGGTTAAGGGCCATGACAGGTTAGCAGAAATTTCTGGAAATAGTAACACCTACTTGTATGTCTGACTAATGACCAATGACCAGCTTAGTGTGTGGCTTCCTCACCCCACAAGAGCCGCCCAGGCAGAAGGGGCGCTTTTGCCTATCCTCACGCCCTCTGCTCAGGGCAAATGGGCATTTCTGCTGTCACTTTCCTGCTAGTGCACAGGTCTGAGTTATTTCCTGAGCTCAGGAGAAATACCTGCTCTCTCAGCAAGGCCCTTGGTTTCAGTCTCAACCTCCCAGAGTCCAGGCCTCCTTTCTTCCTCGGTCCCCTGTGGGAAGCAATGTGCCATGTTTCACAACTGCTTTCCTGCTGTGTGAAGAGCCAGCTTTAATGTCACACGGTCCCTGGTGTGACCTGTGAGACAAATTCTGCCTGCAAGACGTCTGTGGGCGAACTTTCTCGATAAGCTGCTCATTCTCCCTGCCCAGCTGGTCTGACCCTGAGAACCCTGGTTGCCACCCATTAGCCTTGGGTGACTTTGTGCTTTACACCCAGCTCCATCTCCTGTGGGACACGAGTGGAGAAGGGGGATGGGAAACTTGCTGCAAGAGGAGTCGGTCCCTGCAGAGAGGGCGATTGCTGCCTCCTCCATCCATGGTTTGTTTTTGCAAAAGGGCAACGCAAGGTAAGAAGTGCTCTTGAAACCCATAATCCAAGTCTCTTCTTTGAATCAACTGCCTGTGGCACGTATAAGAATCAGAGCTAAATAGCTGTTAGTTTTTATTAGGTCCTGTGTTATAACCTGACACTCAAAAGGTTTAGGACTACCTTTCCAACCCTTCAAAACCCTTTTTAAAAGGAGTATCAGCTCTGCCCTCCCGTGTGGGAATCCCCGGAGCCTTTCATCAGCATCCTCTTTCCATAGTGACCTCTCGATTAGTTGGGGTCAGAGGAAGTGACCAGTGGCGACTGAGCAGTGTGTGTCTCAGAAATGCAGCATGCGCATGGCGTGGTTTCAACGGGAGGCAGGGTGGGCCAAGCCAGGCTCCTGATTCCTGCTGTGTGTCCAGGAAAAGTTACTTTTTAGGCCTCATTCTCCACACACATCCAATTTGGTCCATAACTGACCTCATTGGGCTCTTTTGAAAATTAAATCTGAACATCTGTGAAGAGCATGTGCTTTCTGTTATTAAGTGAACAAGTGTTTTTTAGAAGGTCTGCTATGGGCCGGGTATCACTCTAGGTTCTGGGAATAAAACAGTGAACAAACACTCACAGTCCTTAAACTCAAATTTAAGATCGATAACACCACGGATCTCCCAAGTATTGTCCTTTTGCATCTTAAAACCTTGTTTAATATTTATGATAAGTGCAGGCAGGCTGTGTGCTGGGCGCTGTTCCAAGCTTTTACACATGTAATCATTATGATAAACAAGAAACCTTATCTTTGGGTCCCACTGCTTCCTCAGACTCATTCTCCAGAGCCAGTTATTCTCCTGCTCTGTGATGAAAATCCAGGCAGATCCACAACTTTTCTAGACACTCTTAGATAATAAACCTCCCCTGGTTGCTTCTAATTTCCCCAAACAGTCTCAGTGCAGTAATTAATGTCTTCAGTTCCATGTGATGGTCATAACTTCTCGCGTTTAATTAGAGTTAAAGCTCCTTCTCTTCTCCTTCCCACTGCTCTGGCCTTGGGCAGGCTGGATGCCCTCAGAGGGCAGGGCTGTGGCCTCCCACCTTCCAGGCACTTCCCCTGGACGTGGGGAAGGCATCTTCTTCCTCGGCCCCTGGGCTGCCCATTCTAGGCAGGAAGACAAGTAGCTCAGGTCTGTGCTCTGCTTGCCACATCCATTCCTGCACGGCAGACCCCTGGGCTATGGGAAACACTCCCACGTCCTTTTCCTGGCAGCACAGTCTCTCTAGAACAGGCAGAATTTCTTGCCCTTTAGATTTTCCCAGGCACGGGTCTGACTCTAGTCCTGAGTCCGGCATGCTGCAGGGGACACTTAGACTCTCAACTGATGTCTGTGAAGTTCCCCTCACTTTCTTTAACTTGAGGTGCAATCACACCTCTCCTCATCTCTTCTCCATGAGGAAGAAGAAAAGGCATCAATAACTCTCTATTAAAAAGTCTGTACTTTTTTTTCTTATTTTTTTTATAGCCTTCTTGTGGGGAAGGGGATCATATGGTGTTGTCTTGGGGATCAGTCTAAAATAGGAGGTACACTAGTGGGTAATTTTATTTCCTCGTCACATCTGCCGTCTGGGGTGGGTGCTCTTATTTCTGTTTTATGGAGGCACAGAGAAGTTAAGACACTTACCTGTGGTCACACAGCTAGGAAGACAGGTAGTAGGAGAAACCACGATGGGCCCAGGATGGTGGAGTCCATCCCCTTAGCTTCTGTGCTGTGTAGTCACCTGACCCGAGTTCCTGATACCTGGACATGCTGTCCATCTCTTAAAACTGCACACACGAATATGGTTATTATGTCTGTTTCTGGGAGTTCTGTGTCGCCTTGCCCAAGTTTTGACCAGAAATTATTCCAAACACTACTGATAGTCCTTGAGAATGGTGGTTGAGATACGTTCAGGAGGTTTATTTCAATTGTCTGAAAATTTCTGGAATGTTTAATAAGAATTTTGGAAGCAAAGCTGACGTCCCAGGGGTTAGTTCTAAACACACTCATTAAGTCAATCAACTGCTCTGTCTCATTTCCTTCCCTCCTCTAACTGCCATAGACACATTTTGCACTTTGCACAACCTTCGTGCAAACTTCGTGTCCTCAGTAATTATATATTCAGTTGGTCCTGAACTCTCACTCACTCACCCCAGGCCTTAAGGTTTTCTCCCTAAAAGGGATCTCTGTTCTGCTTCCTTTGTCTCCTGTCCTCACTTTTCCCACCTCGGGCCCTATCAGGCTCTCCAGCTGTCTTCTACCAACTCCCACACCACTCACCCCCTCGCTGCCTTGGCAGATTTTCAAAGGGTCTTTCTACACATCACTACTGGAAGAACTCTTACTTTCTTGCTTCATCTGGCTAACTCTTACTCAATCTTTAGGTCCCAACCCAAAGATCACTTCCTCCAGGGAACCCTCCCTGATTTTCTCTAATGAATTCAAATCCCTCTACTACTGACTTTCCAAGAACTATGTATCCTCCTTTTATAACATTAGTCACTATTCCAAGTTCACACATAGACATTTTGGATTCTCATCTGTCTCCCCAGCAGACTCTGAGGTTCATAGAGGCAGGGACAATGTTTTCCTTCTTTATCTTTTCTTTCCTTTCTCTCACTTCTCTGCTCTGCTCTGGGTTTTGGGCCAGTATCATGTGCTGGTTGTGTGAGCTGCGGCAGGCTGTTCCAACCACTAGGTCTTTCAGTTTCCTTATCTGTATAATGGGCATTGCAATGGACTCCATCTCATGGGGTTTTTATGATAATTAAGTAAGACAAAATCTGTACAGTTCCTAGAGAAGTTTCTGAGCTACTTTGTGTATCATGCCAGTGTTTGTTGAACATGTATCAGGTGAAAAAATGTTTAAATTAAAAAGAGTGAATACCAACTTTTCTCTCTAGTTTCAGGAGCCCCAGGATCTCTCGTCCTAACCTTCTTTGGCTGGTGTCTAAGCAGGACTTGCTCATAGCCTCACCCTCCGGAGACCTAGCTGATGTTATAGGCAGGGCCTGGGGGCCTTGTGAACTACCTGGCAGATTCTCAGCCTTGTTGTATTCCTAGTGCTAGGAACGCTAAGAAGCATGTGTCTAGGGAGGGTGACTCAGAGCATCAGAAGGGATGACCCACCGCTCCAGTTCCCAGACACAACTTTTCAGAAAGAGCTTCTGGGAAAAGCAAAGGCAGTGGTGGGCACTGAGGATTTCATTTTGCAATACTCTGCCAGACCCACAGCCTGGTCTGCTTAGGAAGGGGACAGCCTGAAGGATGATGGGACATTTCTGAGGATCTTGAGACAATTAATGAGCCTACCCTTGACATGCCTGAGGGTGGCTAAAACTGAAACACAGAGAAATTATGCAACCGAGCCGGTCACGTAGCACAGGCAAGGCTGAGCTGGGTCAGCTCTCTGGACTCCAGGCTTACGTTAAATCTGATGAGATTCACGGCTGTGCTGTTATCCCAGCATAGACTTTGTTTAGTCCCAGAAACTGTTAATATAATTTCAGAGATGTGTGGCCAGGGTCATCTGGTAAAAATGACGTTACCAGGAAAGGAAAGTACTCAAAGCTCTCGAGAAAGTGTGTGTCGGGATCAAGTAGGAGGGTAAAAAAAAAGAGAAAGAAAAAGAAAACATGTCAAAACAAGAAGACCAGAAGTCAGCTGTGTAGATAAGCCAAGAGAAACTATTGCACTTTGGCTAACAGGAAAACAGAGTTGCTGCATCCTCTGATACTTGAAATAGTATAATTGTAATTGCATTTAGTATTTGTGTTTGAATACTTGGCCATTTAAGAATTCCTATATATATGTATATATTTTTAACCAAAGCTTTAGGAAGACTCAAAAGAATTTGGAAACATGCCCATCTTTCACTCTCTACTCTTTCTTAGTTCCTTTCTCATATACCATTGGTGAGACAAGGGGTAGTGGAAAGAGAATGAACTTACTACCAATGGCATGACCTTAGCCTCTTTGACCTTCAGTTTTCTTATCTATAAAATGGTTACAATAATGCCTACCAGACTGATGTGCACGCAGTACACAACAGACATTGGGGTCTCCTAACACTGAGGCTGAGAGTAGCTATAGTTATTAGTCGCATGTCCCCACCCTCTCCCAATAGAATGTACATTTTAGATGACCCCCATCACTATTTATGCCATTATTTGCTGTAATCATTCTCAAATACTGTCATGAATGAGGGGCCATGAGCCCCACAGCTTAAAGTCTATTCCTGCAGGTGGCAGGAAGGGAAAAGGGCAGTGAAGACAGGCCATGCACACCAGGAAGCAGCTGGAAGCCCTTGGTAGCAGCGGGGCACTCTCACAGTGACAACAAAAGTGTGACCTGGGCATGCTCCTTCTGCCAGATGCCGGGCTGAGTGCTTTCCTTGCATCTGTTTATTTAACTCCAGTAGCGATGTCAGAGCAGAGTGTCACTGCGAATCAGAGCAGTGACCCGCTCAGACGCCCGGCAGATTTCTACCTGGGTTTTCCTCCCTGCTTCTTGCACTGGAGTTTGTTCTTCCCATGTGTCTGACTTGCTGATACATCCTTAGTGCTACCATCTAGATCTGTCTCCGCACTCCTGTCCTTTCTTAGTTTTACTCCCTTGGGACTTTTGGTTCAGATTTGGGGATTTGTTTGAAACTCCAGATTTCCTGGCACCGGGCTTTGCACTTCTTGCTCCTTGGCTCTGATAACCCCTTGCTCCACCTCAGCTCTGCCTCCTCGAAGCTCCCAGTTTGCGGTGTTTGATAATCTCGGGCAGATTGCTAATCTGAGATATCCTAACAGATGTAGTCAACACACTGACCCAGCACTCAGCAGAGATCTTATTCTGGCATCCCAGACATGCTGAGGTAGGCTTAGACGCAGAAGGAAGTCTTCTCCTACATGGATGAGGTATGGGTTGAAAAGGCCAAGTCCACCATGGCCAAGGTAGCTGTGGAGCGTTTTAAGTATTGATGTAGCTGCAAAGGCTTCTCTGTTGGTGTGAGCAAAGTTCTAGCATGTGGATGAGCTTGGTGTTAGAAGGGTCGGTGCTTGTTACCCCATTGTTAGTGGGAGACTTGTGGGGCAGCCCTGGCCATGAGATGAGCAGTCCAGTGGGAAAAGCAGCTTTGTGCGTGCGTCTCCCCACCATTCCCATGGGTCCTATTAGAATTAGGGTCAGGTGCTGATCCAGATGGGTTCTTATAGCACTGCTGAATGATCCAGTGCCTTGAGCTGTGCATGTTCCAAACCATCAGAGGAAGGACATGCTTTAGTTTGACAACAGCAGAAACACAAGGATACTCCCTTTAGTCTGGCTACACTTCACAGACCACAGACAACTGGGTCAGAGAATGGAGGCCTCTCAGAATAAGCAGTCCAGGGAGCAAAGGGACAGACATCAAAGTCTCCAACTTCTCTTCCAATTGATTTTTTTTTAATTTTTGGATTAACGTAAGGGCAGCTATAATTAGGTTACATTGTTTGCTTTTAAACAATGGTAAAGTCCAAGTTGCAGTTGAGTCCTTCACCCAGGAGGGGTGCCATACACCCCTACACTGTACTGCTCTGTGGGAGCTTACTGAGCCCCTTCCCTCCCTCCCACTTCCCTCCTTCTTCAATTGAATTGTGTTTTTCTCTTGTAGGAGCTCATGTCATTTGTTTACTAGTTTTAAATTGGTATTGAGTACATGGGATGTTTGCTTTTCCATTTTTGAGATGTGTTACTAAGGAGAATGTTCTTTAATTCCATCCTGGTAGATACAAAAGACATAAAGTCTCCATGTGTTTTTATGAATGAATAGTCTTCCTTAGCATACGTATACCACAGTTTATTAATCACCCATGGATTGATGACACCTTGGGTTGTTTCTATATCTTTGAGGTTGTGAATTGAACTGCTATAAACATTTGAGTAAAAATGTCCTCATGATAAAGTGATTTTTTTTTTTTTCTTCTGGGTAGATACCTGGTAATGGGATTGTGGGATCAAATGGAAGGTCTACTTGCAACTCTTTGAGGATTGCCCATACTTCTTTCTCTTTTCCAGTTTTGATCGCAGCAGCTGTTTTAACACAGGGTTTACCTAGGTCTTTAAAACCTGAACTGTGCTTGGTAGCTTTCCAGAAGAATCCAGCTCCTCACTTGACCTGCCAGAGACAGCAAAGAGGTGGAGACACAATCTTACTCCAGAGGAGCAGCCCTGTGTGGTCGGATGGAGCAAAACCTGTTCATAGCACCTTTCACCATAAGACTTCTACTTCACACACACCACTGACAAGACTCCGCAGGAGTTTTCAAGTGATCATTGTGAAAAGTAGGTTTGTGAACTTGATGTGAACGGCATGAAAATGTCTCTGTATAAAAGGTGAACCTGTACCTGCCAGTCTTAAATCTTAGAATGATTAAGCGGAAAAGGATTCGAAAGATGACACGGTTCTTATAATTCTGTCTGCTGAAGCCCCCCCAGGCACCACAATTCTAGAGATCAGGAATGTGGGGTGCAGAAAGGTTAAGGAAAGATTTATCACATTTGCATAGTTAGCAGAAGAGCTGAAACCTAAGCCCTAGTTCCTTGACTATAAATCCTGCACTTGCGTGCAGCCATCTTTCATCCAGATTATGGAATTTGAGTGCCTTTGAAAACCTATCCACCCAAGAATGGGGGCATGAACTCATTTTCCACGTGTGGACTTTGGGGTACTGGGTACAGAGAGGCACATCCCTTTCTCCTCCCCTGCTCATTTTTGTGGCCACCTGAGAACTTTGGCTCCGCTCTGGGGCGGGAGGAGCAGTTCTCACTTCTCAGTCTTTTTCTTTTCACAGCTGGGAAGTTTAGTGAGTTGAACTGCAGTGCTTGAGTTCACTGCTCACTCTGCCACGATCGACCTCTGTTGTAAATTTTCCTCCCAGAACACGTGACGATGCATTTCTAGACTATATATCCCGACTGCAGAAGCGGAGCTGTCAGAGCGCAGAGCCGGACGCAGAAGAAGTGCTCTCTCGGGCTTAACAATCTAGGGATTCAGAACTTGGGACACGTTGTCAGCCTTTGGTAAGTTACTCTGCTTCCAAAAGACCCTTTGAAAGAAGGAGCTTTCTAACAGTTACTACATGAAGTTTTCCTTTCTCTTCTTTTTGCTTCCTTTGTTCTGAGTAAACTTTGTTTTGAATTAAAAATCATTTTGTTTTGGAAGCAAAATGGAAGCTTTCTTTCTGTGCCAACAGTGGAATATATTTTCTGATTTTAAAGATATTATTTATTTTTTCTCTTCTCTCCTGCCTTACATTAAAATTTTAAAAATTATCAAAGCAATACACCCTCAATTTACGAAATACAAATAGCATAGATGTGTACGCACTAAAAAATGAAAGTCTTTCATACTTCTCTCCCCTGTCCCCCCACCCCATGCACTCCAAGCCCTCCCAGCTCACCTCTGTGAGCTGTTTGCAGAGACCTCTTAAGTTGTTTCTTTCATGCATTTTTAAGCTTTTGGGCTATTGCAATCCCACAAGCCTGGTGCTCACTTTGCTCCCTGTGTGGTGGACCCGTGGGACAGCTCTAACCTGTGGCTTTCTCCCCAGACCCTGCAGCGGGCAGTGCTCCGATGCTGAAAATGGAGGCCCTGAACAGCACGCACCCTGGCACGGCCGCCTCCAGCAGCCCCCTGGAGTCCCGCGCTCCCGGCAGTGGCAGCCACGGGAACGAGTACTTCTATGTCCTGGTGGTCATGTCCTTCTACGGCATTTTCTTGATTGGGATCATGCTGGGCTACATGAAATCCAAGAGACGGGAGAAGAAGGCCAGCCTCCTGCTGCTGTACAAGGACGAGGAGCGGCTGTGGGGGGAGGCCATGAAGCCGCTGCCCATGGTGTCCGGGCTGAGGTCGGTGCCAGTGCCCATGATGCTGAACGTGCTGCAGGAGAGTGTGGCGCCCGCGCTGTCCTGCACCCTGTGCTCCATGGAGGGGGACAGCGTGAGCTCCGAGTCCTCTTCCCCAGACGTGCACTTCACCATCCAAGAGGAGGGGGCGGACGATGAGTTGGGGGAGACTTCGGAGACGCCCCTCAATGAAAGCAGCGAAGGGTCCTCAGAGAACATCCACCAGAATTCCTAGCACCCCCGGGGCCTCTGGAGGTGGCCGCCTCAGCCGGCACCCTTAGAGGAAAGACGTGTTTCAAGTGTCCGCTTCCACTTTTGCAGGCCAGCTGCCACTTGGAAGAGGCCCTCTGCAAGCTCCTGAGTTGGGGCAGGGAGGGGACAAGGCTCTGCTGAGCCAGCAGCAGTGTGCAGTCCACAGCATGCCTGGGGTTCAGAACTGCCACTGAAAAGCCCCTCAGATGAGCAGCGTGTGCACTGACTTTGGGGCCAGGGAGTTGGGGCTTCCTGTTCGGAATTTGGCCAGGTGATGTGTTTGTTATTTTGTCACTGGATGCGCTGGGTCACCCCCTCAGGCAGCACCTGCCTGTTTCCAGGACTGCCTAGTGCCTGGGGCATGCTGAGAGACTGGTTTGGGGTTGCTAATTTGCCTAGAGCTTTGTTCTTCTAGATCTGACGGGCTGTAAGTACCTCCGCTGTCTACCTGTAGCATTACTTCACAGCTGGTTACCAGCTTCTTTTTGATTAGAGGGGGATATTTGATGGAGGATTTTTGATGGGAGAAAGCTGGAGATCTGAACCCAGGCCATTTGCACACTGTAAAAAGAAAAGAAAAGCAGCTTTTAAACCTGTTAATATGGGCTGGGGTTATAAAAGATGATCTGTTATTTTGAGCTTTTGCCTAACCTGTGACCTTGAACTCTCTGATTTGCGACCTGCAGCATGGCAGGCTGGCATGAAGTTCTTTTGATCAGAAGAGTTTACCCAAAATCTATCCTGCACTCTGAACAGCGGTGCGGGGACTCAGGCTGGTCTTTCCAGAAGGGGCAGTGGTGGGGTTGAACAAGGCCAAACCGCTAGCTCTGCTGCTGCTGACTTTCCCAGCCTAGTTTTCAGAGCTAGGAAAGGACGTAATGCGGTGTTTCATCACGTAGCTGCGACCTAGAAGGGCACACTCAGGCTTGGATTGCACAGAGCTGGGGTCCAAGTTCTGTGCTTCCTGAGCCCAAGCCCAACATTCATTTGCTGTGTGGTCCTGGGCGTGTCATCAGGGGCACACTGTCTTCATGAGACTCCCTCCAGTCTCCATCCCCAGGGGGCTGGGAGGATGTCTTTAGATTTCAGGACTCTAATAAATCCTGCATGGCCTGGTGTGAAGAAGCTTGGACCAAATACTTCTTCCTTGGCTGGGCAGTCTGTAAAAGGATCTGCCGACTTAAAGGAGCAGCTGGAGACTCAGAACACATATAACTGGGCAGCATGGGGTGAACTCCCAACCAACCCCCGCTGTAGTTTTCCCAGGATTGAACCAAAGAGGCACACACCCCATTTGCCTCTGCAAAATTCTCTGGATAATAGGCTATTAACACTCCTGGCTAAGGGAAAGAGACAGCTAAAAGAAAACGCTCAGGAATGCTTGCCAATGTCTCTATGTGTTCCTGTGGTCAAAAGTTTTATAGCAGATCCATTAGGACCTTGAAGACAAGGAGGAAATGAAAGATCAAATTTAATTCCATTAAAAATTTTTTTTTTCTCCTAAAAAAAACATACTCTGTTTGCAGGGATTGGAGACACAGCAGTAACTACTGTTCCCATGGAAGGGTTAACAGTGTAGGAGCTGGTTTATCAGTCTGCTTTGACACAGAGCTAGAGGAAATTTATGTTTGAGGGAAAAGGGCCCTCCGTTCACTTTAAAATCCAGAGTGTGGATTTACTCCAAAGGGGGCTGTTTAAGTTGAAAGAAGCCAAGTTAAGTTTGGCCCCTTGCCTGGAATCACTTGAATTCTGAAACTTCACTGCAACGGACATGTGCCTTGTCACATTTTCCATTGCTTAATTCTGAAATTTGGTGCGAGTCTATCTGCGCCTATTAAATAGTGATGTATATACTTCCTTCTTATTCTATTGAGTTGTACAGAATTGTCTTTTGTATTTAACAGTTTGTAATTTTCACAATTGTTTTTTTTTTAATTTAAATAAATAAACACATTTCCCCCCCCCCCCCGGGAAGTCATGAGTTCTTTCTTTGATTCTTCGATATAATTCTTCATTTTTAAGACATCGCAGGCACATTCCCCAGGCTGTCTCTGGATTTCTCTCTCTTGACAAAGCAGGCTTCCCTGAAGGCATAACTTATTTCTGCGTGAACCACAGGGTGAGTGAGACTTGGCCTTTCCATCCTCTTATATGATTCCCAATGAATGGAAAACAAGCTGTGCACAGTCTTGCATCAACTTCTTTTTTTAAATTTGGTCACGGTGGAGTCTTTGGCCTGGAATGAGTATCATGGTAACTGCCTCAAAGATGTTCTAAATTTGGTTGCAAGAGAACATTTGATTTGTCTTGGCAAATATGTCCATAGGTTGGCCCCAGCAGCACTGCCTAATGGGCAGGGAACGGCTGAGTGTACAGCAACGTGAATTTGTGACCACAATGAAACACAGAGTACATGAGAAGGGGCTCACCCTTCTTCCTCTTCTAGTCTCCTCCTGATTAAACCTGATTTCCAGGCCGCGCCCACAGGCCTTGCCATACCTCTTGCCCTGAAGCCGAGGCATGATTAGCCTCCGGTAGCCTCTCCTTCATGATTGCATTTACCAAAACCCACGACTTATTTTTTAATAAAGCAAATGGTAGAAAGGGTCCTTTTGTGTTTCTATTTCCTGTGAGCTTGGCTTTTCTGTTTCAAGCAAATGTTCCCATAACTAAAAGATTTACCTGGCAATGGTGCAGGGGAACCTGGATCCTTCTTAAATAATACCCAGGGTCCCGATCCACCACTTGGCAGTTTGACCGTGGAAGATATGACGATTATTTTAAAAAATTAGAAAGCCTTTCAATTTATCTGCGCTTAGTGTCATTTTTGGTAAGGAAACAGTTAAGGAAAACTTTTTTTTTAAATCATGGGCGGAAGAAGAGGGAATTCTAAACTCTAATTGTCCTAAAAATATGCAGAGTACACTTTGTCGTTTTAATGGAATATTTATTTTCTTTAAAAAAAAAAAAAAAGAACTTCTAAGCAGAACCTAAGGCCCAAGGGGTTTAGTCTGTGTGGATTTACTCATGCATGTGAAAAACTGAAGGGAATTTGGCCCTGTGCACCTAAGATATCAGAAACATATTTTAAAAGCACTTAAATGTTAGAGATGAGGTAAGTGCATCCTCCTGCGTGCTGTTCTAATTACACCTTTGTACGTCAGAGTCGGTCAGGGATGTTACAGAGAAAAAGATGTCTTTCATGGACGAAATCAGAGGGTCAAAACTACCGGGAAAGGCTGAAGTCAGGCCAAAGAACGAGAGCTTTTGGCTCGTGATTCTGGTTGGAAAGTAGACCCCGTGGTGCTTTTCAGAGCTGCGATTGGAGGGCTTTGTGGTCAGACGTGCACTTCCAAGGCTCTGCTGAAGAGGAGTCATTTATCATCCTGTAAAATGCTGCTCTGACCTTAGACATTGTGGAATAGACGGAACATTGAGCTTAAAATGTAATTTGAACTGTAGGCTTTGTACCCTTACCTTAAAGCCTCAGAGCATCCAGCTGAAGAAAATCACAGAGGCAGAGCCTAGGACTGGAGGGACACGTGCCAGCTGGTTGACCACAGGGTGGTTCAGGCTGGGCTGGGGCACAGGAAGGCAGGGAGGCTGGTAGAGGCTCAGGTTCGTATGTCTGGTTTTCAGGCCTAACTCTGCTACCATGTTACCCTGTATTTGTGAGGAACCTTGCCAACCTCTCTGACCTTGCTCTTTTAACATGAGGACAACACGCTGGCCTTCCTTTTGGGGGAACTGTCCATGAAAGCCGTGGCAAGACTCCCTGAGCAACACGGAGGCCCACATGAAACTAGGGAAAAGCAGATTTAGGCTTCTACTTTAAAGAATGTGTCCTGGCCATGCATCTACAAATAAACTCATAGAAACATCCTCTTCTGTGGACACTTTCCTCAGGAGACTGCAGTGTTCAGAAAAAGGACACAGTTTGCCAAAGGAGAAGGGTCATAAGAGAAAAACCACTGTTAAATTCTGCCGTCCCTTGTTTCTGAAATGTTTCCTTTCACACAGGAAGGAACAGTTTGAGATGTGAGTTGTTACCATGGAGATAACCAGCTGAGGTCACTTGACTGAAGGAGCTTACAGCCCACTGGCACTGGATCATGAGGGTGAAGTTATAAAGCAGGACTTCAGTTCTTGGCTTAGGAGACAAGCTGTGAGCCCACTGCAGTCTCTACTCATGTGCTGGTGAGGGGAGTTGGGGCAGCACTGTTCTTCTGTCCCTGCCCAATCCTACCCTCTCCCCTTGCATCCCCCCAGGCCCTCCTTGCAATCCCATCCTTGCACTTCCCTGCCCCATTCACTATATGGCTACTGTCTATTCGATATTCCTAGGATTTTTTCTTTCTTTTTTTTTTTTTTAGCTTGCATTCTCTGGGAGAGAAGTGTGATGGAAGAATTCTTCATATCAGTAACTACAGGGCATCCTGAAAGTCACTCCTGAAGCCACCGTGCCTAGGGAAAATGGGAAACTGTAGCTAGATTAACTTTATTTGCAAAATATACATTATACGATTTTACAAAATATTTAAAAAAATATTCTCTCTGTGTTGGCCACCTCTTTGTAAAATTTTGTAATGAATATTTTGTAACTAAAGGTACATTTAGCTACAATTTCCCACTTTCCTCTATGTATGGTGACTTTAGGGGTGACTCTTGGGGTACCCTGTATACTCCTTTTCTTCATGGTTTCCCATCTCCTCTTTTCTCTTTAGCTGGTCTCTCTCTCTCTTTCTCTCTTATAAAATAATAGTAATTACAATGCATAATCCTTATTCAGGACTTATTACATGCTACACACATACTTTTAATCCTAAACAACCCTGTGCTTTGAAATTCTACTCTGTCTGGAGCACATCAATAGGTGCTGGAAAAAATGGAACACCTGCCTGACCCCCAAAGAGATCCTAGTCTACATATAGATAGATTCCAATAAAATTAACTCCATTTCTGTTAATTTATAACATTAGTTGAGTATCTGCATGTGTGGGGCCCTCCAGCTCTATGAAGGATGTAAGAATACATGGCTTGTGTCTTCAGACAATTCAGGACACTGTGGTATGATAACACGGACCAACACTATTATTTGCCTAATATTTGCTTTGCTCATTGACTGGTATTTTCCCGTTGACTGTCTCATTTAATCTTCCCAAGGTAACCATGAGGTAGGTCTATCTAATATAAGACTGTTAATCCAGACAAGGAAGAAAAGGCTCGAGGAAGTTAGCAGCTGGCCAATGTCATGAGTGATCAGGATTCAAAGGCAGGTCTTCTGATATAAAATCCAGAATGTTTTGTCATTAGGAAGTAAAGAATAGGAGACATGGAATCTAGTTCCCTGCATTATCCTAGAGCTATCAGGTGGGTCTGGGACATTGTATATGTTGTTCAACCTCTCTGAGCGTTTCCTCATTGGGAAAACAGAGATAGTAATATCATCTGTACTGCTCTCAAAATATTGCCAGAATAGTGCAGAAAAAAAATGTAAAAATAAAAAGTCTTTGTCACTGATAGGGGAATACATACAGGTATTACTGGTACTCATCAATATACAGTTCTTTTCCTTTTGTGAGAACACGAAAGATGTTCTCTTCCTCCTCCTCTGCCAACTGGGCTTGGGCAAGGCCATGTGGCTTAAATAAGTGACCGCATAAGTGACATATGTCATTTCTGAGCGGAGTACATGAAAAGCTCACACATGATTCCCTAGTCATCCTCATCATCTTCATGTCACCATTGAGACCACTTGTTCCAGATGGTGCAATAGTAGGTGGAGCCTGTGTCAGCCTGGACCGGTGAGTCACCGCCTAGAAGCAATTGCTCTGGAGAGTTTCCCAAACCTGCATCTGGCCTTGCAAGATGCAGTAAGAATCTAAGTTACGGTGAAGATAGAAAGGTTGAGGATTTTGCTATTGCAGCATAACCTCACCCATCAGGCTAACACAGGGTTTGACAATATAAGAGAGGCACAGAGTTGGAAGTTGCCTTCCAGATCATCTAACTCAGGCTTTCTATTTAGTGACAGGGGAATTCGGGCTCATTGTAGTCAAGTGACTTGTTTAAAGCCATAGAAGGAAATAAGAGCAAAACAGGGTTACAACCCCAGCTCCTGACATTTGGTCTAAGGTCCCCATGATGGGTGTGGCCATGGAGGCCTCTTCCAAGGCTCAAGGAAGATAAAAGACCTAGTGGGTCTTCTTCCTTGAGGCTCCCACCTTGAGCTCTCTTGAGCAGCAGTGAGTCATTGGTGCAGCCTTTATTTTATCAGTTTCATGAGCCTTGCTGGGAACTAGCTTCTTTTGTTTTATCGTCAAACCCTGGCATTTAGTGTGCTTATGGTGGGATGGGTCTGAGCAGCCAGGAGTAAACACATTCCCTCAAGGCCATGCAATGTGACATCACTGGAAACTTTAATAAAGGGGTGAGAACTATAAACGGGAGGGAAATCTTCAAACAAGGTTGGATGCAATTGTTCCACATGAAGCTTACTGGCACTTGGATTTTTATTTTATTTTATTTTATTACATGAATTTCTGCCCAGCTCCAGCTCCAGAGCAGCTCATATGCAAACCTCCTCCCCCAGTGCAGAATGCTCCCAGAACTGATGTCCCTAAGGTGTGGGTTACAACTCTTGAAGGCCACAAATGCTGGAGATTCAGCTCTAGACTGAGGTTTCAGATGAGATAGAAACCAATGGGCACATCTCAGATCATTGTTTTTATGTGCCTAACTTTGATATGGAAGGAATATTTCCTCCCTTACTTTTATCTTCCTTTTCCACTCAGAACTTCTGCCAAAGAACTGGACGTACTGCCTGGATAGCGATTCTGTTTCTTTTCCAAAATCTTCTTTTTTACCCGCCTGTTGCACTGTCCCTTTGCTTCGATTATAGCAAAAGTCAGTCATGCTGGGGCTGATGCTTCCCTAAGCTTCTCCTAGGACATAAGCTTCTCAAGAGCCAGAGCTCTGCGGTATTACTTTTGTAGTCTGCGTGTCCAGTTTGAGCTGCCACTCCATGGGGATTCCTCTCTTCACGTCACTTTCTTCTTATTTTACATTTTCTCCTTGGGTGATCTCATCCATGCTTAAATATTCAACTATTAAGTAAATAATTATACCCAATACCTGTTTCGTGCTTACTATGTGCTAAGTACTGTTCTCCTGGCATTTCATTCTTATGACAAGTTAAGAGGCAGGGATTTTAAAGATAAAGGAACCAATATAAAGAGGGGTCAACAACACTGATCAGGTCCTGCTGATACCAGACTTTCATCTTCAAGGATTCTTGGTCTCTGTGATTCAAAGAATGAATCCAGGACCACAGATCAGTGGTAAGACAGGATTTATTGACAGAAAAGGACAGAATACAAAAACACAAAAACTCCTGGCAGAAAGAAGCCAGTGAGAGAAAGAGTTCTCTCACTCCTTCTGTCTGTTTTTCAGGGCTCTCTGCTCAGGGGTATATATATATATATATATATATATATATACAGTTGCATGGGGTTATTCAGTTGGAACTCAGTTGTTAACATTTAGTGGCATGGGGCCGGAACTCAGTTAATGAATGGCTACACTGCCTTTCATTTAGGCCTAGGAAACTTACATGAAATTGACCAGGCCTGGAAAAGGTGGGGTTCTCAGTTTAGATGGAAGTGCAAGGAGAGGGAGACCTAAGGTGCTGGTGTCTCCCCAGCAGTTGTCTGGCCCCTCTGGTTACTGGAGCCTCCTATGCCACCCCAACCTCCAGCCTGCTGGCTCTGCTGTCCACTGCTGCTGCACCAACGCCGCCAGGGCTAAGGCCACCACCTGTCCTGTATCACTGAGGCTAGTTAGAAGCAGAATTGCAATTTGAACCTAGAAAATCTGGCCCCAGAGGTAATCCACCCGCCTACTTTCCACACTTGCCTGTCTGTCTCTGAATCCCAATCATTCTTTGTCAGCCTGGGCTTTCCTTATGAACACGATGCCTTCGGTTATACCCATTATGTTCAATAAGCACTTCAAATACCTCTTGTTAATACTGGAACTCATCATCTTTTTCCCTCAAGCCTGACCATCCCTCAGCTTACATTTCCCATAATTTATTACTCTCAGTTGTCAGAAACAGAAGCCAAACCCAAGCCTCTCTTCCTTACCATAGGTCACTAGGTCCTCTCTGAAACTTCTTTTCCATTCCTATGGACATTATTCATTCCCAAACATGTATCTTTAGTCAAAAAACTACTGAGAACCATAGAATCGTCAAAATAGGGGAAGGTAGCATGATCATAGCTATGTTTATGACACTGGATGCTCGATGGTGAACTCTCAGTCTCTGTTCATGGTGCTTAGGACTTTTCCCATTCTGTCAGATAAATTGAAGAAGGGAGGTAAAGAAAATGGGGGTCCAGGTCAGAGGAGAGAAATGCCTGACCTGGGGCAATGCAGGAGAAATGGAGACACAGAAGCTAGAAATATTAAGGAGTTGAAATTGACAAGGTTTCACAACTAAGGTGGGTGTTAGGGACGGAAGGAGAGGGTGGAATAAAAGATGACTCTAAGGTTTTGAGTCTGCATAACTGAGAGAGTGGAAATGCCAATAATAAAAATGGATAGTAAATCTTGGTGAGGATTTATTGTGTTGTGCATTTTGAGTTGGAGGTGCTGACATGATATCCAGAAAGCTTTTGGAAAATCAGTAGGGGAACTTTTGGGGAAGGTAGTGCTACAGACAAAGATTTCAGAGTCACGCACATACATACGTGTCCTTGAAACCTTGAGCATGGCGGAAATAGCCAAGGGCGAATGGAAATTAAGAGGAAAGCAAATAATATCTCTTCAAGGACCAGCTCCTCCTTGGGAGTTGGAAGAGGAAAAAGAGAAAGAACAGGAACAACCAAAAAGTCAAATCAGGACAGCAGAATGCCCCAGAGCTGAAGAAACAGAGACTTTCCAGAAGGAGCAGATGGGGTGGAGGATGGAAAGAACCCTCCTTTGTGACTGGCAGGTGATTAGTGCCTATAAGATGCAGAACTTGTACACTGGTGGAGTGGAGACATCACAGGACTAACAGATGGATGCATTTTGAGGAATAGGTCGTTATCATTATCAAACTCCTATAGGAAGTTTGGCTCATACAGTGTGGCTACTTCAAGGAGCTGGAACTACTCTTAGTCCTCTCTGCTTGCCATTAATTGCTACTTAGTTTAGGTTGCAAATCTACTTGCCCTCCTTTGGGCAGTAGAGAGATTTGATTGATTTGGTTGATTAGATTTATTCCTTTCTATGTGTGTTTCTGTAGAGGTGATGCTTCCCCAGGCTTGTAATGAATCTCCATGAAACATTCCCAAGGAGGATATTAAGACAGCCCATGGGAATTGCCCGGAGATGTGTTTCTGGAGCAGCTTCAGAAACCAGGGATAGAAAAGTAACATAACATTCTTCTCCTACTGCAAATATCACAATGCAAATATCTTGCAGTCAAATCTCTGCTTTTCTATGATTTTTCTCTTCAGATTGAATGAAGAAACACCAAAAAAAGTAGGGTGACCTTGTATTTTGAATTGCTCTGAATTTCTTATAGTTCCAAAGTGATTTTTATTCAGGAACATAATTATTGTAGGTGCTTGAAAATGGATTGGGTGAATGATTTTATATAAAGGTACTTTTTAACATAGAACATGTCAAAATGAAGTCAAGATGTTGTTTTATCTGATTACATTTAATTTCTGGGTGCTGAGGAAAAGATTAAGGTGTATTCTGTGTATGTTTGTTGTAATTTAAACAACCTTTAAAAAACCAGATTTCTGAATAAGCAAGCAGGTGAAGATTTTCTGGTAGAGAGTAGGTAACCCTGTAAGATGTGTAATGACTTCTTGGGGTTCCCATAATAAAAATGCAACATTAAAAATAAGTGGTCGGCTTACAAGCCTCTTTGTATTTCTTAACAGAGATCCATGAAGAGGCGTGGATCAGACCCACAACATCACACACAAACAACGTGGTCTTCCCCCAGAGGAAAGGAAGATGGCTTTAGGTTGCCCAGGGGCAGAGGTTATAGACAGAAGCAAAGCAGCGCCAAGACCCAGAGCAGAGGAATTCAAACTATTTGTAATTATTTTATAACTTATTTTGTGGTGATAATGACTAACTATTAAGACCTTGACAGATTAAAATCAGCTGAAAAGGAGAAGGCTGAAGAAATATTACTACATTTCAATTTAAAAGATAAAATGTAATTTTAGTTTTTAGATAAATCAAATGATGGCTTTTACAAATTTTTTTTTTTTTAATTTCAAAATGTCGAGGGGGTGCCCATGTTTATGCTGTGTGGATGCACTGTACGTATAAAGCTGAGGTCAAGGCTTTCCCTGTTCCTGTTACTGGCGTTTGTTGTACCCAATAGTAAATTTGTATCCCTCACCCCCCTCCTACTCTTCCTCCTTCCTTGTTTACAAGTTTCTTTACTTCTCTTTGTGCCCATAGGTACTTATCCTCCTACTAGTGAGAACTCGTGGCATTTACTTTTCTGTTCCAGAGATACTTTACTTAGGACAATGGTCTCCAATTCCATCCAAGTTGCTTTAAAGACATTATTTTATTCTTTTGTATGTTGAGTACTACTCTATGGTGTGTGTACACACGCACACGCTTCTTTATCCATTCATCTATTGATAGGCATGTAGGTTGATTCCACACCTTTGCAGTTGTGAATTTTGTTGTGATAAACATTCAAGTGCAAGTGTCTTTTTGATAAAATGATTTCTTTTCCTCGGGGTAGGATACCTAGTAGTGGGGTTGCTGGATCCAACGGCAGGTCTACTTTTAGCTCTTTGAGGAATTTCCGCATTCCTTTCCAGAGGGGAGTACCAGTTTGCAGGCCCACCAACAGTGTGTAAGCCTGCCTTTTTCACTGCACCTACATCAGCACGGGGTGGCTTTTTTGCTTTTTAATAATGGCCATTCTAAAAGGGCAAGATGGTATCCTACTGTAGTTTTAATTGAATTTTTCTGATGAATGGTAATGTAGAACATTTTTTCATATATTTCTTGGCCATCTGTATGTCTGTTGAAAAAATTCTAGGCATGTTTTTGCTCTTTTGTTTTTTGAGTTCTTTATATCTTCTAGATTATTTGTCCTTTGTTGGATGTTTGCAAATATTTTCTTCCATTCTGTAGGTTCTTTTTTGATTATTTCTTTTGCTGTGCAGAGCCTTTTTAATTTAATTAAGTCCTGTTTATTTATTTTTGTTGTTGTTGCCATATTTGCCTTTTGGGTCTTAGTCATAGATTCTTTGCCTAGACTGATGTCTACAAGAGTTTTTCTCTATATTTTCTCCTAAAATTTGTATGGTTTTATGCCCTACATTTAAATCTTTCATCCATCCATCTCCAATTCATTTTTGAATGGAGAGAGATAGGGCTCCTGTTTCATTTCTCTGCATGTGGTTATCTAATTTTTCCCAGGACCATTAACTGAATAGGGTATCCTTTTCTGAGTCTGTTTCTGCCATTTTTGTCTGTTTTGTTTTAGCCTTGTGGTTTTATTTTGAGGTTCTCTATTCTGTTCCATTGGTCTTCACCTCTACCTTTCTACTAGTACTATGTTGTTTTGGTTACTATCACCTTGTAATATAAATTGAACTTAGGTAACATTTGTTACTTTTGCTTACAATTGCTTTGGCTATTCAGTCTCTTTTTTGGCTCCAAATAAAGTTTAAGATTATTTTTTCAAAATCTATGAAATAAGACATAATATTTTGATGGGAATTGTATTGAATATGTAAATCGTTTTGGGCCATATAGACATTTTAACCATGTTGATTCTACCAATCTGTGAGCATCGGTTTTTATTATTTGCTTGTGTCATTTTTGATTTCTTCCATCAGTGTTTTATAGTTCTCCTCATCGGGTTCTTTCACTGCCTTGGCTACATATATTCCTAAGTATTTTATTTTCACTGTAGCTGCTGTAATTGGTATTGAGATCTTGATTTGATTCTCACATTGACTGCTATTAGCAGATTGGTATGCTACTGATTTGTGTGGATTGATTTTGTAATGCAAGACATGGCTGCATTTATGAAATGGTATTTTTAAAACATAGTCCAAATCAGGGAAAAAAGCTAGAATTGACATGTGAATTTAAAATGTTGATATTTTACTACTGAAATTCATATCTGTAGTAGAAAATAGGTTCTGATTTTACTTTGGGCATTGGGCTCTAAAATTGGAAAGTAAGGCAAAATTTTCCTTGAAAACCCTTTAATTGCCATTAAAATTCCAGAACCTGGGGACTTTCAAATTTGAATGTTAAGGGTAAACTTATGTGGCTTCTTGGGGTGCTTTGGTCACGGCTTCCTTTTCCCTGTGTAGTAAGTCTGAGGGAGATGTTGAATAGGGAAAGGAAGGGGGATTTTTCTCTTTCTTTCTCTTTTATACACACATACACACACACATGCATACTCGAATTCCAATAAATGTAGTGTCGAATTTACTATAAAATCAGTGAGTTATTTCTCTGTGTTGTGGTTGTTTTCTGCTCTAAAAGCAATTCAAACTGTATTTCTATGCTGTCTTTCTATGCCATCCAAACAAGGGGCACTGAAATCAGCTGTAGTCTTGACTAAGGTTGTGATAAACTCATAATGTTGAGGTAAAAAAAAAATCGCCTTTTGAGACATAGTCCCAAAACTCAAATAGGAATACCATAAGGGATGAGGGTCTATAGTTTCAATGGCCGCTTTTCTGCATCTTAGGTTATAAATGTGATCAATTAACATTTACTGAAAGCCTACTATGTGCCTTCAGTCCCTTTCAATCTTGTTCAGTCCTTATGATGGTTCCATAATGTTCATCTTCATTAAGGAAATTGAGGCTCTGGGAAGTGTCCAAGATCACATTACTAATGGGCATAGGTAGGGTTTGGCTTAACTGTGCATTTAGCTCATGTAAACACATATAAATATATGTATGTATGTATATAAATATTTATACTCTATTAAAATCTCACCTTATTTTCCACAAAACAATAGTACAAGTATGTAATTATTTCTTCCCTCTGTTTTGAGAGCATTCATGTGAAGCTTTATTTAAGTCTCACATTTCTTGATGAGTTTGAAAACTTACATCCAGTTAGGAAAGCTGTAAGACTTTTAAAAATTCTAAATTACCATCTAAATGATCTAGACTGTATTCATAGCATCATTAAGGGAAAGATCAGTTCTATCATAATATAAACTGGACAGAAAATTATGCTGTGGACTGAGATTTCAATTATCCAGAATGGTCATCTGGTGGTGGGACTAGAGACCATGGCCAAGAGAGGCAACAGGGCCCTGAGAGGTCAAGGCTCATGTGGGGCTTGAAGGGAAGAGAAGTTGCTTACATGTGACTGTGAATGGTTTGAGCAGAGCCTTGGAGGATTAGCATGGGAAATTTGGCAGCTGTTGATTTGAACAGAATAGCCATTTCAGTACTTACTGTAGATGTAGAAAAGTGAATGGAAAAAAGAAGCAAGGTCATTTAAATTCATTTATTCAATAAACATTCATTTTTTAATCTTCGTTGTGCACAAGATCACTTTGTTCTAGTTCCTCTGAATGATTCAGAGATAAACAGGATGAGTGGAAATAGTAAGCTGGTAACAACAATGACTAGACAGTACCTTCATAATTCTTGGAAACGTTTTTTTTTATTTAAAAAAGAAAGAAACTTATTTGTTTTGTTTGCCAGTGGGCTTATGATTGGACAAATTCAATCTAATTTAAATCTTTCATGGAGTCAACTGGTTCTTTGTTTTTCTTTTTCATTTTTATGGAAATATCCAGGCTAGTCCTCCTGATTGGATTGTGTCAGGTTCAGACTCTGCCTTATCTACTGAATCTTCTTCAGCTCCATGGTGACAGACAACACAGAGGGGAAAATATATTGTGCCAAAGTTTGGGAACACTTGCCTCATACAAATTCACTCTAGCATAGTTCTAGATTTTAAAGTGCATGTTTTCATTGAAAGAAAGCAACCGTTATGCTTTTAGCCCCTTAAACTATTAATCAACCTGTCATTATAGAAGAACAATTTGACGTCAGTAGAGCATTTTCATTTTTTAAAGAAATTCTGAGTTTTAAAAATAAATAAGCTTGATGGGCTGTGGATAAAGAATTTAGAAATAAGGATTATTAATGAAAGTTTGATAATCGTCGTTTACAAATTTATTTGAATCCTCAAAGAGCTAAAAGTAAACCTTCCATTTTGATCCTGTAATTCCATTACTCGGCATCTACCCAGAAGAACAAACAAAAACATTTCACCACAAGGACATTTGCACTAGAATGTTCATTGCAGCTCAATTCACAATCTCCAAGATGTGGAATCAACCTAAGTGCCCATCAACATATGAATATATGTATACCGTGGGATACCATTCAGCCATAAAACGACGTGGACTTTTTATCTTTTGTATTAACCTGGGTGGAGTTGGAGAGCATTCTTCTCAAAAAATATTACAAGAATGGTCATTATGGAGAATGGAGAAGCAAGTATCCAATGTACCAACACTAATATGAAACCAATAGATAAATAGCTATGAGGCCACAGGAGAGAAAAACACAATTAAATTCCAGTGGGGCGAGGGGGAAGGAAGGCAAAGGGAGAGAGATCTGTAAGCTCTCACCTAACCTCAATGTAAGTGTGTATAGCACATACCCTGGGTGAAGGGCTCAACTACACCTTGAAATTTACGTAACCAATGCAAACAATGTAACCTAATCATTACCACTCTCATATTAATCTGAAATTTAAAAAAAATTATTTGTTTTGTTTTCCATGTAATCACAGCTGGAGGAGACATAAAGATCGGCCTCAAAATGTGAAACTATTTTATGTAGTTTTTATGTAGAAAGATTATGTTAAAAGAGTTAATATACATATAATTCTTGTACTACTTCATATGCAGTAAACACTCAAATGCTGGCTAATCTTGTAACACCTCATATACAGTACAACTCAAATGCTGGCTTACTATTATGCTTAAATTGATACTAATTCAGCAGTATTTCTTATTATATTATAATTTTCCTATATTACAACATTCCATTCATATACCTTATTATGGTTCACATTATTAGTGTTCTCTTTGTCCAAGAACATGAAAACATGAGATTCTCAGTTTTTAGTACTTAGGAATTATTGTAAGTCTAAAATCTCTGTTGAATTGCACTACCACCATTTCAATCTTCTTCAGTTCCATGGTGACAGACAACACAGAGGGGAAAATACATCATGCCAAAGTTTGGGAACACTTGCCTCATATAAATTCACTCTAGCATAGTTCTAGATTTTAAAGTGCATGTTTTCATTGAAAGAAAGCAACCCTTATGCTTTTAGCCCCTTAAACTATTAATCTACCTGGAATCCAACTAATGGATATGGAACAAGAATGTATTTAGAGCACAAGTTTATTCCGATTATCAGCCCAAGTTTATTCAAAAATCTCTTCAAGCGCCCTCCGCGTGCCAGAATTGAGTGTACAGAGCTTATGATCCTTTGTTTAGGACGTTTACAATATTACTGAAGGAGATCGATGTGTAAACAAATAAATTGCATATGATGGGGTATTGGAGTAGGTTGTTAGCTGTCTGCTATTGGAACTAGAGTAGGGTTTAAAATACGAATAGGAGTTGTCTCAATGTCTTTTTCTGTGAACAGAGGCAGCTGGACAGGATTCCTTTATGTCCTTAACACTTATGATTTTTAATGTTCTAGGTTCCACATGGTCAATGGCAAGGAACATTGGGCCTCTGCATTTTTATTTTGCAGGAGACCTTATGTCCACAATTCTAAAGCTTCTCAATCCACAGTAAAAGCATCAGTTGACTGTTCAGCTGTTCTTTTATCCTGCCAAATAGCTGAGTTTTTAGATTCCAGAACAAAGAATTCACACAACTGGGAATTCTTGGGACATTTTGGCATCAGGTAGACAATAACCGTGGATGAATTTCAGGAATTTGAGTGATTTGGATTAAGTACAGAGAAAATAATAGCTTAGATTCTGATTTGATGTGAAGTTCAATTACTCAGAGCCAAAATATATCCTTTCTTCTTCCAAGTGGTCTAAGGTGCTTATTAGCTCCGGCTTTGGTCCTGGGGTATTTTTGTAATGAAGATGGCTGACTGTTCGCAGGACAGATGGTGTTGCCATCCTTCATGGGACTGCAGAGGATAGCAGAGCTAAGTAGGGACTGGAAGAAACAAAACACTGTATGAGGAGAATGGTCTTACAGTGGTTCTCGACGTTCCTACTGCCATGACCCTTTAATACATACAGTTCTTCATGTTGTGGTGACCCCCAAGCATAAAATTATTTTCATAGCGACTGTATTAAAGGGTCATGGCAGTGGAAGATTGAGAACCACTGGAACATGTTACTTGAGCCTTTATACAACTGGACCTGGTTCTGCCTCAACCATTCCAGGAAATGTAGTAATATATATTTTTAAACAAATCTTATTGAGGTAAAATGCACACAATCTTTGCATACAGTTCTTTGAATCTTGACAAACTTCTATGCCCCAAATAACCATCACCACCATCGAGGTATAGAATACCTTCTTCACCCCCAAGCACCTTATTCTTTTGTAGTCCTTTCTCCTTCCACACCTCCCAGCCTTAGACAACCACTACCTGGTTTTAATCATTGCAGGCTAGATTTGTCTTTTTAGAGTTTCATGTAAATGGAATCGTACAGTACATATTCTTTTGTGCTTCACTTCTACCACTCGGCATAATATTTTTGAGATTCATCCATGTTGTTGAGTATATCAGTGTTCTTTCTTTTTATTTATTTATTTTAATTAATTAATCTTTTGTTTTTTTGAGACAGAGTGTCATTTTGTTTTGCTCGGTAGGGTGCTGTAGTGTCATAGCTCACAGCAACCTCAAAGTCTTGGGCTCAAGGTTCCTCTTGCCTCAGCCTCCTAAGTACCTGGGACTACACATGCCTGCCACGCCCCACTATTTTTAGAGATGGGGGTCTCCCTCTTCTCAGGCTTAAAATATTCATGCACTTCAACCTTCCAGAGTGATAGGATTATGGCATGTACGGCACTGCCCGGCCTATAGTGTTCTTTCTTTTTAATTGCTGATTATTACTTTATTTTATGGATTACTACAACTTGTCTATTTACCTTTTCATAAATATTTGGGTTGTTTTAAATTTTAGGCACTAATGAATAAAGCTGCTAAAGGCATTCATGTATAAGACTTGGAGTGAATGTATATTTTCATTTCTTTTGGGTAAGTACTTAGGAATGAAATTGCTGGGTGATATGGTAATGATAAGTTTGCCATTTTGCATTCCCACCAGGCAGGTTTAGGAGCTCCAGTTGTTCATGATCCTTGTAACCTGGTCTGTTCAATTCCAGCTGTTCAAGGAGGTGTGTAGTGGTATTAAATAGATTCTTTAATATGCATTTCCCTGATGCATATTAGGGAATGATTTTGAGCAACTTTTCATGTGCTTATTAGCCATTTGTGTATTCTTATTTGAGGAGTGTTTGTTGACATCTTTTCTGCAGTCGTTTTGAAAGTTTTATGGGGCACTCCTAAGTTTGGTGAATCTTGAGTGTAGCCTTGGGGTCACCATGGTGGGTGGATTGGTTTTTGTGTTTCAGGTTATTTATAAGACAACTTTCCATGGTTAAAAGCAAAATATAAAAACCATTGCTTTAAAGCAACATTGTAAAGGGTGTAATTTGTCTTTTGATGTTTCCATGGCTCTTTTCTTCACAAGCCTTCACCACCATAGGCATCACAAAGCTTGGAAGATAAGGCCTCTGAATTCAAGAAAGCATTATAGTAGAGGGAAACACTTTCAGTCATAGAGATATGGGTTTATAGCCATATCTCTGGCCACTTGTTAGTTCTGTAATCATGAACAAATTTATTATCCCCTTGAGTCTGTAGTTACATCAGCTAAAAATAGGATTAATAATACCTAATCAGTGGGTTATCCTGAGGAAAAAATGAGAAAATAAATGTACAGTACCTGGAAGGGTCCCCAGTCCACAGTAGCTATGTATCAAATATTAGCTTCCTTCTTTCTCTCTGTTCCTAAAATTACTTTACTTCTCTCTCTCTCTCTATTTTTTTTATAATAGAATCTCATGTCTCTACTGTGACACTAGACTTACATTACTTCTGTCTCCATCTCATCATTTTTCTGTTTGTATTCTCTTACAGAGTCTTGCTAGAGAATAGCTAATAATGGAGTGTAACTTCTGTTAAGTTAGCAATGGTTGATAGTATTTTCAAAGTTTCAGTAAACACCTAATCTAAATAGGATTAAGGGAAGAATGAGAAATGGGGAGATTTGAGGCCTGTGGAAGGCTGAGTAAGGAAGGTAGTGGTTTTGGTATCACTGACATTTTCCAAAACCCTGTACATCACATCACATGTGGCTTTCTCCAGGGAGTTTGTATGAACTTGGATGTTTTTAATTAGCTGATTCTTTTCAAGTCCCTCCTCCCCCATCTTTTATGAGGTCTTTCCTACCATCTTCTAGCAGGCTGGAGCCACATGAATGACTTTACAAGCCAAGCAATGGCTCGTAATAAATGTCTTATTTTTCTCCAGATTTACAGTTTAGCCATGCTCTGGTACTTGTTGATTGCTTTTGATTTACTGGTGCATTTTATAGAGATCTTGAGACTTTTGATAAAACTGTAGTTACCTGTAGTCATTGTTGCAAAGCCCTGATTAGGCAGCCAAACCTGGTGTTAGTGCTCCAGATCGCATTTTTAGGAACCTGTATAGTATCCAAATTAACAAATTTTCAAGGCCAGTATGGATGATAATCATCTCTACCTCAAAGATGTTGTGAAATCATAAAATAATTAATTGACTACTTACAGCTGGAGAAGCCTTAGGGAAAAAGTAGTCTTAATTCTATGACTAGTTTTCAGATGAGGACATATGTTAAGTTTATTAAAAAGTAATTTCTTGATGAATGTTGTTATGTTTCATTGGTCATGATATTCGCCTGAACATCCCAACTTCTGAGAATATTCTGAGATAGCTTATTTATTTATTTATTTATTTATTTTGAGAGACAGAGTCTCATTTTCTTGTTCTGGCTAGAGTGCAATTGGCTTCATTATAGTTTACTTCAACCTCAAACTTCTGGGCTCAACCAGTCTTACTGCCCTGACCTCCTAAGTAGTTGAGACCCTCGCCTGGCTAATTTTTCTGGTTTTTGTAGAGCCAGGGTCTCACTCTTGCTGACACTGGTCTCCAACTCCAGAGCTCTAGCGATCCTCCTGCCTTGGCCTCCCAGAATGCTAGAATTACAGGTATGAGCCACTGCGCCCAAGCTTTCATTCATTTGTTGAATGTCACTTTTAGTTATTAAATTCACAATCCTCCAGTCTGGTTATTGTTAGCTTGGTTAGTTTTGTTAAAACATTTTGTCTTTCTATTGCTTTAAGAGCCAGCTATTTCTGCAGAATGTCAACATTATGCAGCATAAAACCACACTAAGCCTCAGGTCCTAAAGTAAGCCAGCTTCTTCCTTGCCAATTCATCCTTAGGCAAGTTAACAAACAACTGAAAAAAATGTTTATAGCTTTCATGCAAAGCTGTCCACAAATGGGTTTTTGCTCTGAAACTTTATACACTTTATAAACGAAAAATGTTTCCCCAGATGACTGAAAAAGATTGCCTCCAAACAGAATGACTAGACTGACATACATCCAAGTTATCCCAACTGGATATTCCTGGAAAACCAAATTCTATTCTGAGAATAAAAAGTTAGAGAAAGTGCATAGAGAGTTTGTCACTAGCTGCTTTTATCTGGGTTTTCTTCTCCCTCCCTCCCTCTCTGTCTTTCCCTCCTTCCCTCCCTCCCTCCCTCCCTTCCTTCCTTCTTTCCTTTCTTTGTCTTTTGTAATTCCATATGGACTTCTCAAAAGAATCTCTAAAGTATTAAAATGTCCTTTCTAAAACATCATACACCTCTATCCACTGAGCCAAATTTGTCAGTGTCAATTCTTCACTGGGAAAACAGAAGGCAACTTAGCAAAGTACAGCAGTGGGCCAGACATTGGGTATGATGACTTCAAACTAGATAGTAGTAAAAGTGTTGGGTCAAAGGGATGGCCAATATTCAAGTGCAAAGAGTATGGAAAAGTGTCTGAGAGTGGGGAAAGGCAATAGAAATTTTAGTCAAAAATTTAAAATTCAGGTTTTTAATATTCAGAAACAGTCAAAGATAATTAGTAATTGTACATACACGTCTTGGTCAAATTCCCCTGCACATTCTGGCTTAATGGGATCCCCTTGAGTCCCTGTAAGTTGTGTTGCTCCCCAGTTGGTCTTGCATGGTGGTGGTTTTATTATCCTGTTGAGTTATGCTCATTTCTTGATTTAAAGGCCACTGTATTTACCTGGGGTTTATGTTCATATATATATTATTTATTTTACATTTTGTGAAAGTCTAGAGAACCCTGGTGGGAAGGAGATTCTATAAAGGGCAGATACTGTTAATATGGAGTCAGCCACACACACACACAAAGATAAGATAAATACTTAAGAGATAAGGATATTTACAGGAAAGAGTCTGGAAATGACCATCACTACTTAGCTTATAAGGCGTTATCAAGGATACTTATCATTCAGGCCAAAGAGAGCATCAGAACAGAAAAGTACCTTTTTTTTTTAAACTGAAAGCTTGGGAAGTCCACAGATTGTAATACATATTTCTGGAATTATACAGTGATTATATTGAGCATTGTTTACAAAAGTTCAGAAGGAGTCCTGGCCAAAAGATACAGAAACTTCAGTTTGTTTTGGGATTTATGTTAACATTGATTTTTTTTTTAAAGGGAATTCTAAGGCTAATCTTTATCTCAAATACACTTAAGCTGGATATTCTCCTAGGCTTAACCTACTCTTCTACATTTCAAAGAGTCAATAGCTTATAGAAATTAGTCTTTGTATTACCTCACTTAATCTTTAGAATATCCCTAGGAGTGAAATACTATTATTGGACCCATTATATAGATGAGAAAACCCATAGTGATAATGCACAGCTAAGTGTAGGAGCTTGGATTTAAACACAGGCAGTCTGATTAATATACAAGCTCTTTGCCATCAGACTGTCTGATCTTCTTATGACCTGTGAACTGACGAGGGCTACATCCATTTTCCAGAGAGAAGAGGAAGTCTCAAAAGCACACCAAAACTGGGCTTGGATTTTTACCCTCCTTAGGTCAGACTCAAATCATCTAAAATTAGCCTTGAAAGTTTTTGAGAGAATTGGAGTAATTGGAAGCCTATGGCAGTAATTATTATGAAGTGCCAGAAAAACGAATCCAAGGTGGAGAGACATACACACACATATAAAATCAGGGGCTTGGAAAACATGTAGTGGCTTTGAGATATTTTCTTTGAAATTTAATGGCTAAGAGTTTAGAGAAGAATTTTCTTTAACATGTTACCCATCTGTCTAGAGAGTATAAATTTTAAACAGACTTTTTTTGTATTTTAAAGGGAAAAATTAGTTCAAAAGATAATATGGAGTTGAGTAAGAAAGTTTTTCTTAAACATTTGTCTTATAGATATTGAAGTTGACACTTAAGTTCTGAACTCATTTTTTTTTTTGACATTGCCTGGATTGTTGCATTAATGAAACCCAGAGCACGATATCCCTCACTCTAGGTAGTTTGAATATTGGGCACCATTTGCTAATTCCTCTGTACTGCTTAAAGAACATCTTAGTAAAAGGTGAAAAATTTCTACAGTCTGAAGAGAAACCAGAATATAGAAAAACATCTTAGGACACAATGGTTATGTGAATAGATTGCTCTGTGAAATCCCACTGGCTTTGAACTTGAGAAATGTAAAGGGCACAGCTGGCTCCCTAAGTATACTTCTCATCCACCATGAATTCTTTTCTGGGTCTCCATTACATAGGGTAGTGGTTTTCAACCTTTTTTAATTTTCTGGCACATTTAAACCTATAGGTAAACTTCTGCAGAACACTTGAATTACGTTGATCAAAAAAAAAAAAAAAAAGAAAGAAAGCAAACAAAAGAATATACTTTTACTATTCTTTGAACTTCTTTTGAAAATAATTTAATTAATGACCCGTAAAATTTCGGGTGGCATACCTAAGGTCCTCTCTGGTGTTTGAAAATCACTGACCTGGGATGTGCTCTGTTTAAGTCAGGACCAGACTCTACATTTCTGGACTCCAAACTTCACAAGCGTTTAGTATATAAGGTAGTTCCATAGAAAATGTCTTTAGAATCTTTTTCTATAGAATAGAATATTATCTTCATGTTTTATGTCTCCCTGAGCTGTTCAGATTTGTTGATATCATGCGAGTGCTAACTGAAAATGACTCTTGAGTTTCTGTACTTACATGGTGAGATTTTGTGGCTTTCTAGGAATTTGCTAGTTCACTGGTATTGGATTTGCTAGCAAATTGGTGTGTTTGTCAGATTTTGATGAATAATGCCGCATAATGCGCATCCTCTGAATCTCACTGGCTTTATACACATTTACTTTTGCTCACGTAACCTAAAGGCTGAAGGCCTCTACCATGTCTCTCCACCTGGCCTCCCACTTCCAGATTGTGCTGGAACCCGCTGCCCTTATCTGGAACACAGTCTTGGTTATGGGTTGAATTTGTGTCCCCCTGCCAAATGCACCTGTTGAAGTCCTGACCCCAGGTACCTCAGAATATGACCATGTGTGAAAAGAAGGTCTTCACAAGGTAATCAGATGAAAATGAGGTGGGTCCTAATCTAATGTGACTGGTATTCTTGTAGAAAGGAGAAATTTGGAGACATGCACCCAGGAAGAATCACATGTGAAGAGAACAGAAAGAAGGCAGCTATCTACAAGCCATGGAGAGAGGCCTCAGAAAAGACCAACCTGCTGACACCTTGATCTTGGACGTCAAGCCTCCAGAACTATGAGATGGTAAATATCTGTTACTTCTGTTGTTTAAGACACTCAGTTTGCTGTACTTGTTTCAGCAGCTTTAGCAAAGTAATATACCCTTTTTCTGGAGGAGATAGGAGATCAAAATGCATGTCCAAACCACAAGTCATGTTTAAAGCATCTTTTTCAACACTAAGTATGATGTGTCCACACTTATTCTATTGGACAATCCAAGTCACATGACCAAGGTTGGGAATTAGGCACCTTCCTGTGGGGGGAGGGGTGCAGGGTGCAAGGGAAGGGAGTATTTGCAAAATATAATTCAATCCACTCCAATTAGATGTTCCCAATTTTGTTAACATCAGAGGATTGGAGGAGTCCTTTGATTTTTCTCTTGTCCTTTATTCAAATCTACAAATCAGCAGAGAGAAAACATTCTCCTCTTCCTTACTTTACTTGCTAACTTTGATGTGGTCATTTGGTTTATTTTTATTTGATTTACATAAGTTTGTGGGTTGAAAAAAACACCTAGTTTAAACAATCTAGCTCGATCACTGGTTTTGTGCATGTGTCCTTACCATCCCACCACTGTGGGAAGCTGCCAGCCTTGACTTGGGTTTCTGCAGAAGGTCAGGGCTCAACCCCTCCCACGGCTGCCTGTTCCACCAGGGACCAGACTCTCAGAAAGCTCCTTCGTATACAGGCCTGAACATGCTCACGTCTGGAGACTGCCAGGCTTTAACATATTCCCCAAACTGTGTGAGTTGACAAAAGTCCTCTTGGACACTGCATCAGGCACATAAATAAATAAATCCTCCCATCTACCCATCTACAACAACACTCTACTTCCTGTTGTCATTTTTTCCCCCCTTATCTTCAGACAAGGCAGCCAGTGTCCTAAGGGATCCCTCAACAAGAATGAAAGGAGCAGGTGGAATTGCACAGGCACCTTTCGGGTTTTACTAAGAAAACTTCTCAGTTCGAAGGCATGATATCTGAAGCTACTACACATATGATCTGTAACAAAATAAATATGAAATAAAACCCAGACTTTTCCCTTTTAATTTTTTTTTTCAGTTTTGAACCCACCACCTCCGGTATATGGGGCAAGTGCCCTACTCCTTTGAGCCACAGGCACTGCCCCTTTTAATATATATATATTTTTTTTATTTTGCAGTTTTTGGCCAGGGCCAGGTTTGAACCCACCACCTCCGGTATATGGGGCCAGTGCCCTACTCCTTTGAGCCACAGGCACCACCCCTTTTTAATATTTTTTGATTTGGATTATATTTTGTTTGATTTTAATGCTGCCACACTTTCTTCTTTTTGATATAATATTTTTTCTATCCTTTCATGTTTTGTCTTTTTTGTTTCATTTTTCTGAGGATTTTTTTTTTTTTGGTAAATGATAAATAGATATTTCTAAACTGAATGTGTTGGGTTTTTGCCTTATCATAGAAAAAATTTATTTTATTTGTTCATTCTATTATGATTACTGACAAATATTTGCTATGCTATACATTTTTTATTACCTTTAAACACAAGTTACTGTCTGTTTCATTCATTGCATGTGTAGGAAATTGGGATGAGGGATAATAGTTACATATCTTCTAAATGTAGTTCATCAATTACTTACCCTAATGGTGTCTGGCTTCCCTCCTGTTCCTTGTAGCTATTGATTGACTACAGAGCACTCAGAATCAATTCCATACGTGTCCAGAGCAGTCTTCCTTGTACATGTCTTGGCTTTGATTTTCTCTGGTCTTTTTTGATCCTTAGTATCCTACCTGTTTTCCTCCTTTAATAAATTCTTCACACATTTTGACTTTCTAATGATATTGTTTATTGCTTTCTATTGCTATTTTGATTTTCTTTGTATTAGAAAACCTTTTCTGGATTTTATATTCTGAACAGGAGGAAAGGAAGATACAAGTACGTATCTGCTATGTTAACCCAATTCTCAAAGACCTGATTTCTAAAACTTTTAGATTTTGAGAGGAAGTGCTGGGGTCAGGTTTTTAAAGAGAGAGAGAGAGTGTGTGTGTGTGTGTGTGTCCTCTATTGACGGACTCCTGGATTCCACCTATTCTCTCTCGTTTTGGTCCTGGAGGGGATGTATGTCTTGTCCCCTTTACCTTCATTGAATTCTCCTTTAAAGCTCACACAAAGTCAGTCCGGAAGAGATGCTAATGGATACCATGCTCTCTTGTCCAGTTTGCTAGGGGGTGGGAGTAAGGACCTGCCTGTAGCATGATTAATTTTCATCACAATGCTTTAAAAAATTAGAAAGTGGCTAATGATCATTAATTGTGTTGCTATGGTAATGAGGCATACCCCAAATAATCAGTCAATCATCTGCCTTGTCATTAACAGATGCAATTTTGGGGAAAGTTGAAGAATCCTCAGTTCTAAAGTCCACTGCCATACATAAAACCCACAGACTGGGCGCTCTGAGATGGCACACCTTAGGGAGGGTGGGTGCTCTTAGATGGCTGAGTTGTTCAAATGATCACTGTAGTTTGAGTTATTTATTCCTGTAATTAAAAGATGTTGGTGTTTAGAACAAACTTACATACATTATTGGAATCATCTAGGGAGGCTGAAAAATTATAAATGCCTGGGTCTGCTCCCAGAGATTTTGATTTTACTGGTCTGGAATAAAGCCCGGACTTCAAAAACTTTAAAAATTCCCTAGGCACTACTAACATGCTGCAAGTTTTGAGAACCACTGCTCTGAAACACCAAATAGGTAGAAGGCAGAACTTCAGGGTCATGCCTCAAAATAGATGACCAGTCACAGCTGGGAAAAGTCTCATCACAAAATCCTTAGCCCGACTTTCATACAGCTAGCAGTTACTTGTACAGACTTATATAGAATTTCTGGTCTTCTTAGACCAGTCCTCTCGCTCGGTCACTATGTGTTATACATTCCTACCTCTGAGCCAAGACTTATATATTCCTCTCACCTTTGTACATGTTTGTGCTGCTTTATCTGCCAGATCAGCTCCCCAACTCCCTTGCTGTGAGTAATTACACCCCTCATCTCCCCTGCTGTGTGTATGTTCCTGGGTCTGTAACTGGCTACTATTTGCATTTGAACCTCAACTTTGTCACCAACTACTTAGACAGGCAATCTCCTTGTGCCTGCAATATCTTTCTTATAGGTTGTTGTGAAGATTAAATGAATTATTCAGGTAAATTATTTAGATCAGTGGCTGACACATAGTAAGCCTCCAGTCTCCAAATAAACCCCGTCCTGATGGTTCTCCTTCACAGCATTTAAATGCATTACCCTATATCAAGTTTCTAGATTGTTTTAGAAGTTGTTTCAGTTACTTATTACTCACCCCCAAAACTCTGTGCTTAAAACAATAATAATTTTTTATTTTTCATGTTTCTGTGCTCTGAGCTGGGCTCTGCAGGGTGATTCTTCTCTTTCTTATGGGTCTGCTAGGGCTGTAATAACCAAAATAGGTTCTCTATTCCTATATCTGCTGCACTGCTGTGTGAGTTAGGATGGCTGGAACAGATAGGGGCTTGTAGGTCATCTCTGTCTCTCTGAGGCTAGACTGGGCTTTCTCATAACATGTGGTTTCAGAGTGCGTTTGTTACATGGTACGTGGCTTTTAAAAGGAAGGAAGCAGAATGTACATGTCCTCTTAGGGCCTGGACTCAGAAGTGTCAGAATACCACTTCTGCCATATTGGCCCAGAGCAAGTCATAAAACGAGCCAGGATGGAAGGGGAGGGGAGATGGATGCTACCTCTTGAAGAGTGGAGAACAGCACACATGTAGAAAGGGAAGGATATGATGGGACCATCTTAGCAGACTCTCTACTGCAAGAACATTCTGAAATGATTTTAAGAAGGAATATATTCTAAATTAAATTGCACTTACCTTGAATCCTGGGATAATATCTTTGCTTTTTTTTTTTTTTTGAGACAGAGCCTCAAGCTGTCATCCTGGATAGAGTGCTGTGGCATCACAGCTCACAGCAACCTCCAATTCCTGTGCTCAAGCGAGTCTCCTGCCTCTGCCTCCCAAGTAGTTGGGACTACAGGCACCTGCCACAACGCTTGACCATTTTTTTGGTTGCAGCCGTCATTGTTGATTCGGGCTGGATTCAAACCTGCCAGCTCAGGTGTACGTGGCTGGCACCTTAGCCCATTGAGCCACAGGCGCTGAGCCAAAATCTTTGTTTTTTATATTGTTTCAGAGTGCTCTGTAAACACTGTCCACTCAACAAATAAATATTGGTAAACTGATATTAGCACACAAGATATAAGGTTGAGCAAGTGGGAAAAGAGTAATTGACATTTTCACCTGGGAGAAAATCCTTATAAAAGAGGAGGAAAAAAGGTGCACTTTTGTAGGGAAGTGTGAGTTTCTATGTCAGTCTTCTTTGACTTCCAGGGCATAGTATACATTTTTTATTTTTTTCCTTCCCTCTCTACACCATTTTCTTTCTTCCATATCTCTCTTCCTCCCTTCTTTCTTTCTTTCTTTTAATTCCTTGCTAGGTAACCTTAAATGATCTCCAGTTTCAGAGGAGAAATGAGAGGATGTGTGCATGAGGCTATGCCATCTCTCTGGATGCGTTACCATGGTGATAGGAGGAGTTTGGTGTTCCAGCCCCAGGATGCAGGTACTTCGTCTAAAAACTCAAGGCCTCCTTTATTTTTCATCAATTCTGGATGCTAGCACTTGATTGCCACACAGCCTCTTCCTTAAATTGCATTTCAAAGATTAATGGTTTGTGGAAGAACATTCAAGGTTTAGATTTCTGTCAAGAGACTCATAAAATAAGTATGTAAAATAGAGCTATGGAAACAGAGCATGGCTCTTGAGAAATTTAAAATATGAATCCGAAGCTGCTTACACTTGGATCTTTATCTATTTCCCACTGGGAACTGAAACGATCTGACTATTGGATCAGAATCTGCACTGAGCCTTTGACCTCAGAACTATCAATGCTCTTTAGTCCTTATATTTTCTAGGCAGCTTTTGTGCCTCATGTTGCAAGTTGTGATTGACTCGATTTTTTTTTAAGAGATAGTTTGCTTTATCTATACCTCAAAATCACTTAAAATTTTTAACAAGTCCGGAGAAAAGAAAGGCCACTGATGTGTTCCTGGGAGAGAATATGCTCTGTGGTAAATCATCCCAGTGGGTCTCCATGGGGAGAGTGCTGCCCCCTAGGGGCGATCTGGAAACTGGTGGGCCTCTTGGCCCTAATATTTTGTGGATGAGAGAGCCAGGAAAGCCAAACCGCTGAGATGTATGGGACATTCCTGCACATTAAGAACAGTTTCCAAAAAAAAAGAACAATTTCCTTTGATATTTAAATACCCTAAGTCATGCATGGATATTACAGGTAGATAATTGTCATAGTCTTTTGTTTAAAATGTCACCAAAGAGTTAACTGATAGGGTAAATTTTATCACAGGGGGTAAAGCCCTGTGTGATTTGGAGCTGCCGCCTCACACACAGTTTGCACTGCAGCTGACTCCTTTGCAAGGACACTCATGATCCCACAATAGAGACAAACATCTCCCAGCTTCATTGCCTCTTCCTTGCAGTCACCCGGAGGACATTTATATCTTGAATTGGTAGTTATTTTATTATAAATTACTTTTAATTTCATTTCTGCCTTACATTTCTCTTAGGGCATTATATTGAATTTTAATAATTATATTTATAATTGGGTTACATTATGCACGAGTTGGGGGTTTGAGTTGATTGAAGGGCTCTGTTTTAATGCCTACTGTGATTCCATATCTACTTACAAAAGAATTCAAGCCCAAAATAAATAAGCAGACAGAAGCATTATTTGAAACCTTATGCAACTTATTATTAAATTAATTGAAGTAAGTTTTATGGAGCATCTACATTGCGCCAGGCCAACAGAGAGGATACAACTCGTGGTTTCCGAGATTCTCAGTGTAGAGAGGAAAATGAAACATAAGGAAATAATTGTAACTTGGGGACACCAATGTAATGAAAGCAGGTATGAGGAGTCGGGGGAGGCCGTTGCTATCCCGAGGGAAAAAGAGGGGGTGCAGATGTTGCCAGACCAAGGTCTTTGTCTCCTAAGCCAATAAATGGAGAAGTGGATGAGATATCAACAGTCTTACTTTTATTTACAGAAAAGCCAATAATTTCAGAGAACAGTGAGGATCTTTTTTCAAAGAGCTGTTCTACTCTCCTGTTTCTTTTTGTCATTTTTATATTTTTACATTAAGTATCAGTAGCTTTATTAATTATTATAGTTTATGTTAAACCAGTTCCCTCCTTTATGGGTTATAAAGTGAAAATCTCTCTTGTTGTGTAAGTGGCTATATACGCTTCGCTGAGTGCACAGTATCATGGAGTCCTTTTCCCCAACTTATCTATGAGAGTGGGCCTTGGAAGCGAATAAATGATCTCTAGATGTTGGCGCGTAGGCTCACTTGGCCTTGTGAGGGCCTGACCAGCAGTGTCCTGCATGAAATGGCCAGGTCAAAGGGGAAATGGTCCCAGGAAGCTGACCCGGAAGGTGTTTAGGATTCTGGCTTGGTCTAGAAGCCTGTGGTTTTGAAGGGATTTGCTTTGGTGACTTTGATTCTTATGCCAAAGCTGTGGCTCGGCATGCTGTAAGAATCCAGAACTCACCTATGTGGTGTGCCCGACAGGTGCCAAGGCACCACCTGACTCAGTCCGCGATTAAGAGACTGAACTCTTAATTACACTGGAAGTAGATAGTAGTTGCAAATGCTTCCCGTTACATTTTAATTCACGCAAACTTGGCCAAGTCATTTAGCTTTTTGAAGCCGAGGTTTCATCTGAATAAAAATGGGAAGACAGTCCCTGGAGTATGGGCATCATTCTGGCTTTAGCCTTACTGTTCCTCACTTTCTCCTCACCCCCCCAAGGACATGCTAGTGAAGAAGAGGGGGAGGGGAGTGGCTAAAACTTTGGACTAAGAGTTGGGGGGCCTGGATTTTGGTTATGACTCTGCTACTGTGTGTCTTTATCAAGTCCTTGAACGCCTCACGGCCTTAGTTTCCTCACCTTTAAAATGAGACAGTCAAACAAGGGTATCTCCAAGGTCCTCTCTAGCCCAAACAAACAAGGTGTTGGGCACCTCCAACACCCCCTTCCCTGCGGACATTCTTCTGACACTTCCTTTTGAAATAAGCCCTCACTTTGTGTTTCACTTAAGTTGGAAGAGGATGCATAGATTAGTTTTCTTCTCCACCATACTAATTAAAACATCTTGGAAATTATCCATAAGTCAACCGGGTCCCTGGGTAGAAGACTAACAGCAAGTTGTGTTGAAGATGCGCTAACCATCTTCAACCGTTAATTCCCTAGCCTGATCCGGCCTCAGGGCCTTTGCACACCTTGTTGCCTGAACAATTGCCTAAATAGACCTCCCCCTCCAGCCCCAGATCTTTACATGCCTGGTTCTTTCTCATTATTCAGGTGTCAGCTGGAATATCCTTTTCTTGAGAGACCTTCTCTGTCACATGTTGGTGATCACTCTCTAGCACAGCACCTTAGTTTGTGTTATGTTTATTCAACATCCATGTCCTGCTGGCCCCAGGAGATCAGGGACTCTGTCTTATTCCCCCCTGTATTGCCAACACCTGCAACAGCACTGGCCAGAGCTGAGTTTGGGACCTGACCCCTCATCCATAGCTGCTACCTAACACTGCTGTTCCAGAGGGGAAAGGCAGGGAGCTGCTGTGGAGATGGATTAGATACCATTAGATACAGGTTACATGGTGATCAGTCTCACTCTCTTGAAACCTGACCCTAAGGATCCTGGCTCCCAAATTGGGCTTGCTAACTAGCTAACTGGTTTTGAGTTGTGATTTAACTTCTCTGGACTTCATATTATGCATGTTCAAAAGTGATGAGTTGGATTATTAAAATTAACACTTTACTTGTATATAGCCCCTTTTCTGCCTGTGCCGTGGCAGAAAAATTAATTAATAAATAATTAATAATTATAATAAAATAATTATTTATAAAAAATAATTAATAATTAATCCTCACACCAGTCCTTTGAGGTATGGCCAAGGATTATCTTCATTTATAGAGGAGACTGAGACTTCAATTGCAAAACCTTCCCATGTCCATTTGCTAGGGCTGCCATAACAAAATAGCCGAGACAGGGCGGTTTAAACAGCAGAAATTTACTCACAGTTCTGGAGGTTGGCAATCCAAGATACTGCACGTTTGGTTTCTTCTGAGGCCTTGCTCCTCAACCTCTACCTGGGGGGCTTTTCGCTGTGTGTTCCTATGTTCTTTTCTCTGTGCCTGGGCCTTTCTGGTGTCTCTTCCTTTTCTTATAAGGCCACAAGTCCTATTAGACTGAGACCCAGTCCTGCCATCTCATTTAATCTTCATTGCTTCCCTGAAAGCCTGATCTCTAAATTCAGTCACCCTGGGGGTTAGTGCTTCAAGACTTGAATTTGGAGGAGACACAATTTAGTCTACAACAGCGCTCGAAGCCACTCAGCTAATAAGCAATAAAGATATTATTTGAATCTGGGTCACATCCCAGTCCTTCTGATGTCTACACCACCCCTAGGATTTCTTCCCAATTATCGCTCATGCAAGATCAAACTTGGAAAAGTTGGAGGTCCCACCTCCATCCCCGCAAAGCGGATATTGGGAAGGGAAGGGCAGATGGCTAAAGACGGAGCCACCACTTGGCATTGCTTAGAGGATGTGCTCAGACTGGGTAATTAAGTGAATGCTACTGTATCTCATTACTCTTGGCATGTCTGACAGGAAGGTCAGGATAACAGGAGTTGCTGAGCATTACAATTAGCAAGAATCCCCTTTCAACCTTTTCTAAAATTAATGGAAGACAAATTTCACTTTGGGTCTCTCGTGGATAAAGTGACGGTTATCCAGGGACGTTAAAAAGGCCAGCAAAGTTTATAAAGATAGAGCTGATATTTGCAAGACTGTCTTTGTTGGAACCTGTGGTTGATAGAATGTGTGGTGGCCAGGGACCCAGGAAGTGCGGTCTCCCCATGGTGCTGGTGGGGTGGCTGTGGGCTGCCGGGCACCACTGGTTGTGTCTGCTGTGTTTCACCACCTGTTCAGCAACGTTCTCTGAGCAGCACCATGCTCCAGGCACCTGGAAGGTGGTGCTGGCACTTGTGTTCCTGCCTGCTTTAGCACACAGGAGCTCAATATTGAAACTGTGGAGTGGATCCAGTGTGGTGCTCCATCTCAGAAACCCACACAATTTAGGTCTACCAAACTCTTCTGCTGCTGCACCCATTTCTTCTTTCTTTTTATTTATTGTGTGGCACACATTTGATAGACATTGCATTCTTTAATCCTCTCAAGATTCATATAAAGCTGGCTCTGTGCCCATAGCTCAGTGGTTAGGGTGCCAGCAGCATACACTGAGGCAGGCGGGTTTGAACCCAGTCCAGGCCAGCTAAACAACAATAACAACTACAACTACAACAAAAAATACCTGTGGGTTGTGGCAGGCACCTGTAGTCCCAGCTAATTGGGAGGCTGAGACAAGAGAATCACTTAAGCCCAAGAGGTGGAGGTGGCTGTGAGCTGTGATGCCAGGGCACTTTACCAAGGGTGACATAGTGAGGCTCTGTCTCCCCTCTAAAAAAAAGTTCATATGAATTATAGGGTCAAATGGCAAGTCTATTTTTAGATCTCTGAGTATTCTCCAAACGTCTTTCCAAAACGGGTGAATTAGAGGGAGGAGTTTTGATCATGACTAGATCTCCAGGAGGGAAAAGTTCCTGTTTTAGTTAGTATGTCCCTGCCCAAACGGGGAGCAGGGCTTTCAGGGATGATTAGGGAGGCATGAGAGAACAGCAAGGCTTCCCAATTGCAGCTTAGAGGCTGGGAGAAAAATTTGGCTGTCCACCAAGTACTTAACCAGCTGTCCAGACACCCTCTGTATAGTTATGGATTGGGGAGATAAAAGACCAGGATTAGAGAAAAGTACAGAAAAAGTTGCTCCAGTGTCCAAAAGTCTAGCTTACTTTTTTATCACTTTAATGACTTTACATTTCTGCTTTTTAAGAGTTTTATCTTGGTATATTTACATTTCTCATACCATTTTTCTAATCACATTTTATTCTAGCAGATTATTTATATGAACTTCATATTGTTTTTGTAATATATATTTTATATTGGTTTTGAATTTTATGTTTTCTTTTTACCCCCCGCTCTGTTGCCCCAGCTAGAATGCTATGGCATCATAGTGCACAGCACCCTCCAAGTACTGGGTTCAGGAAATTCTCCTGCTTCAGCCTCCCAAGTAGCTGAGATTACAGGCCCCCACCACGACACCCAGCTAATTTTTGTATTTTTATTTTAATAGAAAAGGGGTCTCAATCTTGCCCAGGCTGATCTTGAATTCCTAAGCTCAAACATTCCACCTGCCTCAGCCTCCCAGAGTGCTAGGATTATAGGCATGAGCCACTAGGCCCAGCCAAATGTAATATTTTCTAATTGTCTTACTTACTTATCAGATTTTTTCCTTCAATTTATTTATTTATTTATTTATTTATTTTTTACAAATTTTATTTTGATAAGTTATTTCAGGAAAGTTGCTCAGATATGCAGTATCTTTGCATTCCATTCCAAGGATTTGACTTGTTTTTTGCAGTTTTTGGCTAGGGCTGGATTTGCACCCACCACCTTCAGCATATGGGGCCCGTGCTCTACTCCTTTGAGCCACAGGTGCTGCCCCCTTCAATTTTTTTAATATAAATTTTTTCCCAAACATTTTACCTAATGTCACCAATTTTATTATAGTTTGGATTTTAAAGTATTTTGCAATTTTTTTATCATTTTACTTTTAGCTTATTTTGTACTTTTGATATTTAAATGTAATCCTTAGTATTTCATTATAGACACACACACACACACACACACAGACACACATATAAAATTCTATGTCTTGTGTCATATTGTTTTTATCCACTCTCTCACATGGCCAATAGGAAATGTAACCATAAAGACTTTAATGAGATTAACACACACTTAGAGGGGCCTTGTATTTATTTAGCTGCCTACTTCAAATCACCATTAGTCCATCTTTCCACTGTTCTTAAAAGAGCTTCCAAGAAAACCTCAATCCCCTTCAATGTTAAATACCAAAAACTAATAGCAGCACAGAAGATCCACTGACCAATATTTAGACAATAATAATGATTTATATGCTTAACAGCAAAGGTACTTTTTAAGGTTTTCTTTTTACTATACAGGCTCCTGAAACAAGTTATTCTCTAAATTTTCACTGTATTCAATTGTTGAATATTGAACAAATATGGAAGATGATATAGGTTTCACACAAAGAAAAATCCTCAAATACACATCTGATTTGATTCACCTGGCTAATTTTTTTAATAGAAACAGTCTCACTATGTTGTCCAGGCTGATCTTAAACTCTCAGCCTTAAGGGATCCTCCTACCTTGGCCTCCCAAAGTCCTAGGAGATAGGCATAGGTCACAGAGCCTGGTTTGATTTGATTTTTATAAGAACTATACTAGAAGCAGTCCAATAAAAGCTATTACATATAAAAAAGAGATTTAGAAGCCAGGCCAGGTGGCTCATGCCTATGATCCCAGCCCTTTGGGAGGCTGAGGTGAGAGGATCATTTGAGGCCAGGAGGTGGAGAACAGCCTAAGCAGGGAACATAGTGAGACAAGAAAGGAAAAGAAAGGAAAGAGAAAGGAAGGGAAGGGAAGGGAACGGGGGGTAGGGAAGGGAAGGAGAAATGAAGATGAAATGAAGGAGAGAATGAAAAGGGAGGGAAGAAGGAAGGAAGGGAGGAAGCCAGGGGAGTAGTGGCACATGTTTGTAGTGCCCCCTACTCACGAGGCTGGTGAGGCAAGAGGATCACTTGAGACCAAGAGTTGAAGGTTGCAGTGAGCTATGATCATGAGTCACAGCGAGACATTTTTCCATGTCTCAAGGAAAAATTGAAAAACAAAGGCACTAGTGTTCAAATTTAACTTCTGTGCAGGTATGTTTATGGAATGAGCTATTGATTATTGATTTTGACTGCTTTCCAGGCATGGTTATAAAATGAGTTTGCCAGTATGTGAGTGTCCCCCCACACTAGCAGACTCCCCAGCACTCTGGGAGGCCGAGGCAGGTGGATTAAATAGTCCAAGGAGAAATTAGGTAGGTTTCTCATCAGGAGCATTTTTAGAACAGAATATGTTGATTCTATGTTGGTGTTGGGAATTAGACAAATGGGAGATGTTGGACAGTAGGTTTTTCTCATAGGTAAACAATGGGACCTGTTGTGTGGCCAAAGTATACTTAGAACTCCAGAAGTTCTTGAGCATTATATTTGTAGCACATGTTTCAGTTTTGCCCGCAAGTTTTAATGGCTCACCAAGCAGCTCTGTAGCTCCCTGTGTGTAAGAATCTTTTCTTATCCATTTCCATAAAAAAGAGCATGATGTTGTTTGACAAAGCTGGATTCCATTATAACAAACATCATTATTTTTAAAATGAAATTCTCAAATTCCCTAGTGCTTTAAAATTGGCTGCCAAAGTCAATAATAAAATTATACTTTTATAACACAAATACTCACTTTATGCACATCATAAGTGAGGTTGTAGAAAACAGGATTTTTGTTATTGTTAGTGTTGTTTTTGATTTTGGGGTTTTTTTTGGGGGGGGGAAGGGTCTTTCTCTGTTACCCAGGATAAGATGTAGTGGTGTCATTGTAGCTCATTGCAACCTCAAACTCCTGGGCTCAAGAGATCCTCTTGCCTCCCAAGTAGCTAGGAAACTGGGGTTCTAAATGACATAAAAGAGATTTATTTCTCTAAACTACAGGTAATTATATAATATTTTATTTGAAAGATATAGTAATTCTCCATATTATAGTTAATTTTATTAAAAATATTGAGGCTAGCAAAGTGGCTCATACTTATAATCCTAGCATTCTGGGAGGCAAAGGCAGGTAGATTGCTTGAGCTCAACAGTTGGAGACCAGCCTGAGACAGAGTGAGATCCCCATCTCTAAAAAATAACCAGGCATTGTGGGGGGCACCTATACTCTCAGCTACTTGGGAGGCTAAGATAAGAGAATGCTTAAGCCCAGGAATTTGAGGTTGCTATAAGCTATGACATCAAGGCACTCTACTGAGCATGACAAAACGACTCTGCTCAAAAAAAACCCTTTCATATGTGTTTGTGTATATATATATATATTATATATATATAATATATATGTGTATATATATTATATATATATAATACATATGTATATATATATTTTATATATATACATATATATATATTTAGAGAGAGAGGGAGAGAGTAAACCAACAGGTGAATAGATTCTTTGGTTCAGCACAACTAAAAGTAAACATTTTTCTTTTATTTGGGCTCAAACTAATTCTTTCAGTTATTTTTGTTATTAATTAATTCTTTAGGTAAAATTCTATCTGGGCTGAATTGACATTATCTGTCCTACTGTCAGAAAAGACTCTACACCCTTTGATTTACGAATTTACTAGTCATTTGGACCTTTCTTTAAAACTGTCAGTTTTGGGCTGGGCGCCTGTGGCTCAAAGGGCTAAGGCGCCAGCCACGTACACCTGAGCTGGCAGTTCAAATCCAGGCCGGCCCGCCAAAGAACAATGACTGCTGCAATTTGGCCGGGCATTGTGGCGGGTGCCTGTAGTCCCAGCTACTTGGGAGGCGGAGGCAGGAGACTCGAGACTCACTTGAGCCCAGGAATTGGAGGTTGCTGCGAGCTGTGATGCCACAGCTCTCTATCCAGGGTGACAGCTTGAGGCTCTGTCTCAAAAAAAATAAATAAATAAAAATAAAACTGTCAGTTTTGATCTGAATAAACTTTAGATTTCATTTTTTAGACTGGTTATTTTTGCATGAAAGGCACTTATGTTTTCATACACTCTGTTCTTTATCATTACTAAAATCACTGTCAGTTTGTAAGGAAATCTGTAAAGGAACAAGTACAACTTAATATTGTCTAAAGTCTTTATTTGCCTAGCTTACACAACTGGTAGTCCTTTTACACATAAGAATTACAGAGATAGACACACAAGTGTTAACTATACTAGCACCTTATTGGAATAAAACTGGGTAAAATAAGTTGTCCTTGCTACACTCATTGTAATCTTTCATAGAAAAGCCTATATTAAAGTTATCTGACCTAAAAATTATAAACTACTTTCAAAAATTCAAGTCCCAGTACTAAAGTGTATTGAGATTACAAAACTATTAAACCATAACAATATTTGTTGTCTACAGAACGAGGACAAGAAGAACTATTAAATGAGCTAGATATTACAAGATGCTCTTAAGATTACCGAAACTCACCTTGTACTATTGAAAGGCAACTGCAAAGTCCTGAGCAAATAAACACATCAGGATGAAATGACAGGTCATGCTAGATCTGACGATCTTATCAGTTTTATTTTACATTGTCAAGTAAAATCCTGACAGTGTTGTCCAATGTTTTGTCTTCACTGCTGCACACTGGAATACACATTGTCTTAGGCTACACATTAAATATAAATACTAACAAAAGCTGATGAGCAAGGCTGGGTATGGTGGCTCACGCCTGTAATCCCCACACTCTGGGAGGCTGGGGCGGGTGGATCTCCTGAGCTCAGAAGTTCGAGACCAGCCTGAGCCAGAGCGCAACCTCATGTCTAAAAATATAGCTGGGCACTGTGGTGGGAGCCTGTAGTACCACTCCCAGCTACTCCCAGCTCCTTGGGAGGCTGAGGCAAGAGAATTGCTTAAGCCCAAGAGTTAGAGGTTGCTGTGAGCTGTCATGTCATAGGACTCTACTGAGGGTGACAAATTAAGACTCTGTCTCAAAAAGCAAACAAACAAACAAAAGCTGATGAGCAAAAAAAAGTTCTATGCATAATTTTCGTGATATCTGCCACCACATATAAGCAAAGAAGTCCTCACATAATTTTCATGCGGTCTGCAGGCCATGGGTTGGACCTTTTAGTTAAAAAGTAAATTCTAAGCAAAGAAAAAAAGTTAGTGGATTGAGTGTTGTTTTTATTGTCAATACTATTGGCCATAACCATTTGGGCTGTGGGACTGTGTCAGTTACAAAGCACTTTGCCGTGTATTCTTCCCTCTGATCCTCACCAAAGCCTGGGAGACACTTGAAGCCAAAACTGTTATTATCCTCATTTTACAGATGGAGATGAAGTAATTTGTTGGTGGTCATGTAATGCTAAATGTTCAACATTAATCTCTGGTCCTGGTCTAGTCCACATCTTCTGATGGCAAATCTCATCATCATTCTGCTTCATAAACTGAACCCTTAGGCCCAGTCAGCTATTTCTAAATGTGTATTTACCATTGGTCACTGGGGCTTACGTGGCACTGTGTAGATAATTAAGTGCCATCTACCATCTCTACTGGAAAAACCCTGAGGTTGTGTCTGTTAATCAGTCTCACACAGGAAAAACAATGTACTATTATCCTTATTGCGAAAGTATACTTGAAAATACAACAAAGGATCTTGCAGCTATTAAAATAAACGTCTAGTCCTTAGGGAAACTATTTCTGCACTAGAGCTATCATCAAAAGTCCTTCAGACAAGTAACCCAGGAGTGGAATGGTTATGATTACACTTTACAAGCAAACTTAAAAAGACATCAGGAGCTGCTTTACCAGATCCCCTGCTATGAAATGAAAACTGGAGACAAATCTACAGCAAAGCATTCTAGTCTGAGGATATGTACTATTCTACACCATAGCAGACCAACTTCAGCCAAATATTTTCAATGGAAAAAACATAACTGAATAACTGCTGAATTCTGCTACCTGGAAAGTATATATTATGTTAGGATTTAAATTCCAATCATGGGTAGAAAAATCCTGATACTCCTTGCGCAGAAGAAGGGCAATCTTGGCAAGATTACAAGTTTCAAAAATCTTTTTCCTTTGTGTAAGTTTCTTCCTTAGGTCCTTTAGTTTCGTTTAGTAACAAGAATTATTTATTTCCTCATTCAAATGGTGTCTCCGACAACCAAACCTTAGCCATATGAAATTGCCAACATTTGACTACTTTCAATCAATAAAAAAATGCAGTTTTATATGGTATTATCTAATATATGTCAAAACATGAATAGAAATACTTACAGAAATTAAAATTGTCATGAATATCACTTGGTTATATGCAATATTTTAGCAAAAGCAACAAAGGGAAACCAAGTCCTTTCCCTGAAGTAGTAAGTTATAAGTGTAATCATTGGTGCTAGTTATTTTGTGAGGGACGTTCCCTTGTTGTATTAGTAATAGGGCGAATATTAAGCTAAAAGTGAATCAAACTGCACTAATTTTGTTTTAATTTCGCGGGAGGGGTAGAATAGAAAATAGCATTTTTCATATGAATAATTGGATGCCATGGAGAACGGCATGGAGTTTAAAGGTATATTGGTTACCAGTTGTAAGTTTGGGAGCTGTGTTGTTTTGGCTCATGGACTATAAAGCAAGTATGTATATATCTGTGTTTCCATACAGACACGTTTCTCCACTTCAATATGAGTGGCATAATCACATGTAAATGTTAGTTGCATCAGGAGTGACAGCTGCCACCTTTTTAGAGGTATTTCATATATTTTTAGACCTGACATCCACCTACAGCAGTTATCTACTATTTTGTTCAGAACGAAGTACCTCTCTGCAAGACTGTAAAAATTCTTAAGGATTATGTCAAGGAGGAAAAAGACCTTCAGCTGCTTTTTAAAGGGAAAAAAAAAGTCGTAATAATAATGTAATTTTGCCTTTGCCCTTATCTCCACATTAGGTTGCTATTTCAGTGGATGAAAAACATTTTTTCTCTTCTTTCTGACAATTTGTTATGTTGCATCCATTTATCATATAACAAGATAAACTTTTGCGTTGGGTTTTCTGCGGTAGTCTAGCTCACACATTCATCGCGACTGACCAAGTGCACTTCCAAAAAGATAGGATACTAGAAATAGGGCTGGGGTACAGTCTCAGTGGAACCGCCAAAAGATTTGATATTATGAATAAATTTCCTTGGTTTACATAGCCAGGCAGTAGTCCTCAACATTTAGCTATTTTATTCGATGAACAAATACTGAACCCTGCCTATGTGACAAACTGTCTCAGGTACAGCAGACAAAAGACACTACATTTGCGGGTGGTTAGAGAAGAGATGCAATAAACCAGAGGAAACATCTCAGAGACTGGGAGAAGGTGGTGAAGGCATTCCTAGCAAGTCTTGATTCTAGGGTTACACGGAGAAAGGCATTCCTAGCAAGTCTTGATTCCAGGGTTACGCGGAGAAAGGAAGTGGCAGTGACTTTTCTGGGGAACTACATGCCACTACATTGCCACCTAGAAACCATGAGAGGGGGTACTGGGAGACAGGCTGCGGTCTTATCAGTTCCCCTGACTTACCATGATTACTTCAGCCACTGAATCAAAAAAATAAAAATAACTGAATAAATTGAGAAGAGAGGCTGCCTGTACTGAGCTATAAGACAGTTTCAGAAAGAGAAAATTCGGTTTTTATTTATTTATGTATTTATGTATGTATTTATTTATTTTTTGGAGACATAATCTCACTCTGTTGTCCAGGCTTGTGTGCTGTGGCTCAGCCTAGCTCACAGCAACCTCAGACTCCTGGGTTCAAGTGATCCTCTTGCCCCAGCCTCTGGAGTAGCTGCAACTACTTATACTTAGAGGGAGAAAAAAAAATACCTGCCTTGCAGAAACATGTAATGGAAACATATTTTGGGGAAGCAGAATTATTTCCTGTATAATAATTGTGGTTTAGTGCTTGTTAAAATAAAAAGAAGGTTCTCAAATCTTAGCCCCTTACAAAATAAATTTTAAAAATAAGGGTATTTATCAGCATAAGGAACAAAAACCTTTAGGGCTTTTGTTTTAATTTATACAATTGACCTGCTTTAGAATTATTTTCTAATCATGCTACATAACGTGGGGTTCACTCTTCCACTGGAGTCACAATGTTTTAGCCATTAATTTTCCCCCTCTCCCCAGTGCTTTGGTTGGTCTTTCCCTAACAGTTATTTTGTTTTTCTTTATTTTTAAATTTTTTATTGTTGGGGATTCATTGAGGGTACAATAAAGCAGGTTGCACTGATTGCATTTGTTAGGTAAAGTCTCTCTTATAATTGTGTCTTGCCCACAAAAGGTGTGTCACCCACCAAGACCCCCAACCCCCTCCCACCTTCTTTCTCTCTGCTGTCCCCTTCCCCCACCCCCGTGCACTAGGTTATTAATTGTCCTCATATCAGAATTGAGTACATAGGATTCATGCTTCTCTATTCTTGTGATGCTTTACTAAGAATAATGTGTTCCACTTCCATCCAAGTAACTACAAAGGATGTAAAGTCTTCATCTTTTTTAACAACTGAATAGTATTCCATGGTGTACATATACCACAGCTTGTTAATCCATTCCTGGGTTGGTGGGCATTTAGGCTGTTTCCACATTGTGGCAATTATAAATTGAGCTGCGATAAACAGTCTAGTGCAAGTGTCCTTATGGTAAAAGGATTTTTTTCGTTCTGGGTAGATGCCCAGTAATGAGATTGCAGGTCTAGCTTGAGTTCTTTGAGGGTTCTCCATACTTCCTTCCAAAAAGGTTGTATTAATTTACAGTCCCACCAGCAGTGTAAAAGTGTTCCCTTCTCTCCACATCCACGCCAGAATATACAGTTTTGAGATTTTATAGTGATAATTTTTTAAATAATTTTAAAACAATCATGGAGTGATGTTTGAGTTCTAAGTTATTGTCACAGATAAATCAGCCCATTTGACAGAAGATGGGCATGCTCTTTTGCTGGGGTTCCATGCTAAGAAGAGTGTGTACATTTTTCTTGAGACAGTGGCTAGCTGAAAGCATCAGAGAACTTAGAGACCCAAATGTAAAGAGAAAATCCAAAAACAAGGCAACTGGTTTTGTCTTCAGCACTTACCTCGTGTTTTGTGGATGTTATGACACAGACTTTACTGGTTAACTCCATTAAGCGTAAGATGTTTGCTAACAAGGCCGAGCTCCTCACACGGGCATTTAAATACAGCCAAACCACTACAACAAAACAAGACAAACAAAAACCCTTTCTGTGACCACAGACAGAGCATTTAAATGTGGATAAAGGACTGCAAACGGTGTTCTCAGAAAGATAAATCAGTAAGACAGTAGGAAAGTGAGGGGAAATGGAGTCCCAGGCAACTGAAAGTGTTTATAACTTTCCGATCCACAGAGCCAACCTGCTAAAACTTGCCAAAGTTCACTAATGTCTTTGAGATACCCCAGAGAGGGAGCCCAGAAGTATCAGTCACCCTCAGCTCAGCCCTGGTCAAAGCACAGCGTCAGGACTAAGAGGAGAGATAGTTCAGGACATTTTATCTCTATCACCAGAAAAAATAGCACAGTTGGTGCCTAACTTTCTTTTTTGAAAATAGCACAGGTGATTTTGCAGCCCAATGAGATTTTTATACAAAGAGGAAACAAAGGGAGAATGTGAAAAGGAGCCGATGTCAGTGCTCCCATTGATACTCAAATTTGTTTTCAAAGAATTAAAAAACCAACATCTTCAGATCCTTTAAAGTCTAAAATTGGAAGTAGATCGAAAAATAACAAATATGATATTCATATTTAAAAAAAATGAGAAGACTTGTAGAGTGTAAGGTAAATGCAAATCAAGGTTGAGAAGATGTAATTAGGTCAAGAGTAATCAGCAGAATACATACCTAACCAAACAATACTTCAATATTCTGATCTGGAAAGAGGATTTGGGATTATTTTGAAAAGTAACGTCACTACTACTCTGTCCAGAACTCACAGCTGCAGAAACAGAAGTAAACAAGTTAGCTTATTAGAAGATTTGCAAGGTTAAAAAAACAGCTAAAGACCCAAAACTAAATGATATTCTTGTTAGTTCCCATTGATATGATTATAATTCATACAGTTCCCTAAAGGAAAACTACAAAGGGATGGTTCTCAAGATAGGAATACAAATAGGTTTTGCTTGTTTCTTTTGTTTTGAATCTGATAACAAGAATGAATGCTTTCTATGTTTACTTTAAAACATATCCCTATATTTTATATCCAGATATTTAACATAAATCTTTTTCCGAAGTCTTTTCATAGATGATTAGGTAGTTGAAAGATGCTTCTGTTTACCAGCTTTGCCGAGGTATTTGGAGCTATTGAACTTTACGAGGAGGAAGACCTACCATGGCTTCCTCCTTTTGGTATTTTCTGATTCCTTGGTTTCTATAAGACAAACATAAGTGTGCAGTCCTTCACCCAGTTAGCCAAAGCAGATAAATTAACCCTGGGAAGGGAAAGTGGAAACTGACTTATCTCATTTGACTATCCTGGTCCATGACCCAGCTAGTTTCAAATACCCATTCAATGGGTGACAAGAAGTAACACCTTAAAATTTCATAGTATTACATCTGTCATTTTCTTATGTGCTAAAACTACACCAAAATCCCAGTAAAATCAATAACAAAATGATAACCTATTATTCTGGATTCAATTTTAAACATCCACACAGGAATATTAATGGCACAGATTATTTGTAAAGCTAACTTTTATGCTTTTGTATTTCATTTCTTGGGTACCTTAGAGATCTATGTCTTTCAATCCAAAAGCAGAACATAAGCAAAATGTTAGAGGAGCCCCAGAATGTTGCTCTGAAAACTCTGCATGAATTAATTAGCCAAGCTAGGGTACTTCGCTAGGATGCAAGCTAGGAAACTTTGCACTTTATTCTGTCATTTTAAGAGAGATCTTCCCACATGTGTGTACTAAAAAGGCAGAGAAATAACCAGTCTTCTGTAACTTAGGAAAAAAGCAAATTGGTATTTCCACTGTAATTTCTCTTTTGAAATCGATTTTCTGTTTGGTTTTCTTTTGCCTCTGGTATTCTGGATGAGCATTTTGTAGCATCTGGATAATTTTACATTAACATCTGGAGTTGAGTTTTTTTTAATTTGTCTGATGTATATAGAATACTTCTGTAAGAAATGCATCTTCCCAGCTTTTGCTTATTCATTTCAAAGAGACATGGTTAAATGAATATAACAGCCTCTAAAATTCCTTAGGAAATACAAACCATGTTTAATCTGAAGTCCTGCTGGTCTATTTTCTCTCTTACTAACTTTCCCCAGTGCAGAAGTGGTTGAGATCTGTACAGAAGAAAAGACTTTAGAAAGGTAACAGGTGGTGTCGTTGAGTGCACAGGCCTTTGAAATCCGGCCTGGTTTGGTCTGGCAGTCAATAACTCTATAACCTTGGGTAACTCTTTGAAGTTTAGTTTTCTTATATCAAAATGGGGAAGTATAAATACATATCTGCCCACGGTAATTATATTAAAGGAGATGATTTATATAAAATACTCAGCTCAAGGTGTAGACTCAACAAATGGCAGCTGTCGTGATCAATGCATTATGGAATGCAACTTACCATTGCTCCCTTTCCTGACCACCTAGGTCTTTTATGCATACCATCAACAGTTTGGGATTTGTAGTAGGTTTTTCCAGAGTATAAGATTTTGGAGAGCTGCTATTGAGTCCTGTCCTTTAAAAACATGCTCTTTGAATGGAGAAGGAAGGAATTAATCTGGCTAATAACATTATAAAGGCAGCCAGAGAATGCTTCCTTTCTGAGCTTCAGTAGTACAGGACACAAAGTGTGCTAGCAAAGTAAATTCAATATTTAAGCAAACCTTCAGAATTTACAGTAATGTAGTCATAAGTCTAATCTATTGTCATGAAAGGGATAAGAGAGG